>JARJDV010002754.1:0-11014 GCA_030264675.1 Anaulacaspis nigra
ATTACCAATTACATACAAATTGCACATTATTGTAATAATAGATAATGTAAATCATATATATATATATATATATATATATATATATATATATGTATATATATATGTTATATAATGCGTAATACAATGGTACCGATTTGTGGAAACTACTCTCAGTATTATTAATGCATGTTGCACTGGCTCAGAGTGCACCAGCATCTTCCCCCGTGTTTTCACTACTTTGCTTTGCAATTTTGCCATTGTCTCTACATGAACAACGTACATACTTGTTAACCATCATATTCCATTTGATTTATTTTTATTTTTTGTATCCATAGTGTCCTCATATATATTGTATCTATATTATTACCGTAATTTACTTAACTCTTAACCGTAATACCATAAATCTTGTCTTTAATGTAATCAATTAATTTAGTTCTCCCGATTGTGTATGTACTTCAAATCGGCGGATACGGTCTCACTGCTTTAATAATTTCGGAAACCTCCGGCCAACAATGTAATATTTTCATATCGTATCCTAGGTTGATTATCGTATTGACGCCCAGCGAGTACAAGCATGCTTCATACAGGTTGATTCAAGTACAATCTAATCGGAAAATTGGGACTTAAAACATTTGCATCCATCCTCAGTTGTAAAACTGGAACGCTGACGCGTGCAAACGGATCATCATCACCGTCGACGCGCTCGGCGGAAATCCAGCACTGTGGAACAAAGAAGTGATGATCAATCAGATGAAGCGGAGAAGAATAAACTATCGAATAAACTACAGAATCGGTAACGACCAACAATAATAAATTCTTAAAGATTCAGTCAATGAAACAGATCATTTTCTCTATCTATTGTAATTGGAGTGTCGGGCATGGAGTTCTCGTTGAGCACATCGCGCGGACTCTTCTACGAGGGGTCGTCAGACATAAGGAGCTAGAGCCGTGCAAGCGGAAGGAATCTAGGATAGATTCGCATGGATTTGGAAATATCAGCTACGATAATTATATTCTCACTCAGAGGGGGAAAGACAAGTTGCGATTGCAATTTAATTGGAGCACTTAGAGGCGACCGCTTTGTTGGCGCGCTTGCTTTGATGTCTTGTTTTACTTTTGTTTTTGCGTTCGCGGTGGTAGTCTTTTTCATGTTACGCGCGCCCACGGCGAACGGCATTTGCATTTATCGATGCATGTGTTCCACCGCTCTCGCGTTTTTCGCGAGCGAGAAGCGCATGCATGTGCCTTTCATTCGAATCATCATTTTGAAACAACAATGCGGCCGACTCGTCGAATGGATTATTGCTTCGGTGCTCGTCGAACGACCGCACGCGCAATAATAATTTCAGTTAAACAAACTCGCCCAAACGGCTGCTGATGACAATAATAACTAACATGCATGCCATTCGGCCGCACACACAAAATGGCTTAATACGTTTTCATAATTGTGCTAATGCAATCGCAATCGCAATTACAGCGCAAAGTTCGAAATTGAAATGTTGCCGATGGCCGTTACAAGCGCGCGTTCTATGCCCGCAATCATTGTAATCATCAAATTAGCGATGCTAATTCGCGCGCGTACACACAGCGTGCATATCTGCATATGACTCGATTGCCTGCCTGACGAGGATGTTCGACATTGCGAATTCTATAATAACTAATCGGCACCGTTGTTGCTGGTGGCCGATGGCGAATGGCGGCTGGGGCTGCCTGCACCGAGCGCACTACAGCCGCAGCCGCCCGCTGGAACGTAATTACGCGACGCTGCAAATGTACATAGTTGCAGTTATTAGCAGGCTCCACATTCAAGCGCGCGTGTGTTGTCTTACGCCGCGCGCCGGCCGAGCGCAATCAATCACTCCGCAATTTGATGGTATGCGAAATGCGCTAATATGTGCTAGCCAGCGCGGCATATCATCATAAATTGCTGCGTGATGCTTGCATCCAGCGCCAGCGTTTTAATTATAAGAATTGGGGAGGCGGCCTGCACACATGTGTCGCATGGTCCGAAATTGTTGTCAGCACATTTTTTCCGGCTGCTTACGCGCGTTGACATCGCGTAATGCGACAGTCCAGTTGGCTGGCGCGTTTATGCTGATGCCAGCCACCCTGCCAACCAACTCTTGATTTAGTCGTCTCGCGCGCGCCTTGCACTGAAAAAGCGGGCGGCGGCAGCATGTTTCGAATGTGTCGGACACGTACGCTGCGACTGAAGCGCGATCCATCATTCCACGCTCATCCGCATATCGAGACCCTCTCGTTCCTCCGTCCGCACATATCCTTAACACGCAATTTACAATTCGACGCCGTCGTGCTCAAAGAGCAACTCTTGGCGCGCTGGCGCATTTACATAATCCATACATAACTGAAAACGGAATGCAAGTGACGAACAAACGTGCGTGTATGCAGGCGGAGGCTCTCCTGCTCAAGTTTCCGCTGCTGCTCCTGTCGCTCACGCCGCATGCAGGCTAATTTATCATCGGGCGACGTCTCCACAGTGCCGCTACATTTAAATGAAATTTACAAATACGTAAATCCTCCACGAGGACGCTAAACGCACGCTAAACGCTTGAGGGCATCGTAAAGCGTCTTCTTACAATTTTGACTTCATTTGTATTGTACTCGTATACGTATACAGTAAGCAAGAGGAGGAGAAAGGGACTCGCTGCGTATCCATGTCCTGCGAGCGCCGGCCACGCACGCCCCAACAGCGTTGTGTGCTACTCGATGAAATGCAAAAAATCCGTGTTCTGCCTTTGTTGGGGTTTCTTTCTTCATGGGCCGCACTCCCCGCACTCACTCCAATTAATAATTCGTTCACACTTTACACTCAATATTCATTTATTCAGCCGAACAGCTGCGCCAGCACCATCGCTCCTGCATGTGTTTACTGCACTGCTGTATTTTACGATGCTGGCGAGGCTGGTAACAGTTTGATTACGTTATAATTTGGCACTGATCAATCAGTTTCATTTCTCTTTAAACGAGAGTTCATGATGATGATGATGCTTTTGATGAGCTGTAAGATGAATGATGAAAGCGCATATGTACGTATGTATGGGGTGACTGTGCAATACTGTGCAATAATTCTATATCATCTACGTGAAGAACAAACACATCCAGCCGACTGTGTGAGGGCGTGGTATTTGAGCGAATTGCAATCACTCGCCAGTCGTGCGTATCGCAAAAGAGCTGGCGAGTGAACACTGAACACACACTGTCTTCGCCCGTCACGACGAACATAGAAAAGTAGTGCGAACGCCAGAAGCCGACGTTCAAGGGCAACGCAACGCGCCAACGAAACTAGGTGCATCTGCTGCGGGGGATGCAGGAGGCACCCGCGCGCATATTCGCATTCTCCGTTGAGGTGCTGCGTCAAGAAAACGGAGAAACGCAGAGAACGCAGAGAACGCAGAACCATGCGTCAAGTCGCGGCCAACTCATCAGCAAATCGCTGCAGCTCGCAGCGCGGCTCGGCCACGGTTCTCGCGCTTCGAAGGCACCTGTAGGTATCTGGTGAGCAAGGGGACGGACTGACCACCGCCGGCGCCGACGTGCGCACAACCTCATACCGTTGTCTCGCGATCGACATGGATGTACTCGACCGGCAACGGCGGCGCCTTATGTCAGGAGTTGAGGCCGGGATCAAGCAGCCGCGGGCCGGTGAGCAGTTTCTTTTTAGCGAGACGCCGGCGGCGGCGTGCGCGCAATCGGTTAAAACTGATGCACAGTAGTAGAAGCATCGAAGCGGCGACGGCGCCACCCGCAGCGAGGGCAGCACCTGGCAGTGTTGAGAGCAGCCGGAAATTGAACCTGAAATTCGCATACATTATGTCGTAAACTGGCAATATCAATCATTTCCCGGCGGAACGTACCTAGACGAAGCCCCGCATTGCGCCTCCAGTTCATCCCAGCCAGACGGACAGTGGTCCTTGCCATCGCACCACAACTCGGCGCTGATGCACGCGTCCAGCTCGGGACACTTGTATTTGCATTCGAAGTCGGTGTCGTTGGCGCTGGCATTCACTGGAACCTGTAGCTGCTGTAGAAGCGAGCTTCGGCTGCGCGAAATCTCAAGCCAACTGAAGGCCGCCAGACCGGGTTCGTTGCCGATCCATTCTATGAGAAAATTAGGCGGCTTTTGCGTGTAGTGGGTGCTATCCTCACCCCACCATTCCTCGCTGAAGACGTGCACGGCCAAAGGACGAGCACCGGGTTCCGCAGGGCAAATTGCGCGCACGAGTTTCGGCGGCCGGCCGGAGTACACAAGCATGCGGTTGGTGGTCGGGCAGCGATTCGGCTCCTCAGAGCGCAGCTTAAGAGGCAGAAATGCGCCCCACGACAAAAGGAAGAGGCTGCGATTGTGGCGGGACTCGACTAGCCACGGCATCCCGGCGCAGAGGAGTTCCGCGCGATCGGCGGCCGGATTCGAGAATTGCGTGTCGCCGCCGTAGCCGCGCAATCGCTGCTGACGCGGACAATCCAACATGCGGATTATCTCGAAGGAAGCGTGGAAATGGAAGATGACGAAGTCCTCGGTAATATTCATGTCTTTGATGGTGAAGTGCAGTTCGAGAGTGCGCGAGGACGATTGGAAGATAACTGGCTTATTGTTGAACGTCGAATTGTCACAAATGCACGCACGTGGCATTCGGGTGTCTCGCCACGGCAATTCCCACACAGATATTTCGGCGACGCGTGCACCTGCAAGGTAGTCGCACGCTAAGCGGCCACTGTGCGGATCGTTGACAGTATCGCAGCTGGGCGTTAGGCCGAAGGATGCATTATTGATTGTAAGACGCACTCGCTCATCCGGACCGGCTTCGATACGATACACGCAATGCATGTCCTTCGCGCCTCCGCGCCCGAACAGGAAGGTATTGCGCGGCCCCAGGATTTCCCCGTCGTGCATGTTGCGGAAGACACGGTGGCACGGTCCGGGATCTTCGCGTTGCGACCACGGCTCGCCGCCCAAACGCGTGTCGACAAACTCGTATTTAAGTTTGAACGATGCAGGATGCAGTGCAGTCCCATCGAGCGTGTGATGCTGCAGAATAAAGGCTCTGCCCGTGGAGAGATAGCTCTCCGATCGGGTGCACGGACGCGTGGAGCGCGTTGAGTTCGTTAGCGCGCTGTGGTCACATAAGCGCGGCGCATCGTCGCATTTGTCCTCCATCAGGAGGGCACCATCCCAAATTCGAAGCCGCGTTCCGCAGGGCCCCGTTGTGTTGCTGCCGATGATGTTCGGCTGGTTCTCACCGACCAGTAAAGCGCGTTGCGAGTAACTTGTGAAACTAATCCACACCAAATCGCCCAAATGCCCACGGAACTTGTACGTGCAAGTCGTGTTGGGTGGCAGTGAATGTCGCGGACTGATTAGATGCCCGCGCCGCCCTCGCCCGCTCCACACTTCATCACCATCCTGGCTGGTGGCATTCACGTCGAAGTCGCAGCGAAGCGCGTCACGCGAATAGTCAAGACTATCCGAATCGGCGAAGATGACGTCGACGTCCAGCTCGAATCCACGCAGTGGCGAATGCGCTTGCGGCGAATGCAGCGGTATGCTGAACGGCGACGAATGAAATGCGACCAGCATTTCCGGCCCCCGACTGACGACGCGGGGCAACCAGTCGCCGCCACAGTACTTAGCTAGCACCGGATCGTTGGTGCTGCCGCCGTCGTAGAAGATGAGATGGTCACGTTCGCCGGTGCAATCGCGCCACGCACGTAACGCACGTGCTGTTTTGTTGAGACCGGCCACACTGATTGAGCGCTTCATGTGCATCTTATGTGCGGCTTCCTGGCGCACTGCGATCATCGCATGTTTGCAGGTCGGCACCACCTTCTGGCGGAGACTCCAATAGCAGGAAACATTGCGCGGATACATGCCCGGATAATTTGGCGATTGCAAACGGCAGGGCTTTCGATAGCACTCTTCGAATTGGCGCGTGCAATACGTACCGGGTGCGACTTGTCCGCGCTCCAGAGGTGCCGCCGGCGAACCGAAGCGCACGATAGCTTCGCGCCGCGACACGAACCGATATCGCAGACGAAATTGAAACGGATGCTGGGGATTCTGGAAGATCTTAATCGAAACGGTGACGGTGGAGGTCTCGCTGTAGTAGGCGGCTGGACCGCTCGATGAGCCGCACCAGGAGCCGCCGGTGAATGGCCGGCCTAACTCGGAGAGCTGCATGTAGCCGTCGGGGCAGCCGTCCAGCGCCGCCGCTTCGTAGCGTGCGACTTTGAACTCGTCGAACATCAGCTAAAAGCACACGCAGAAGAAGGGCGCATATTAGTCACACGTAATTGATTGCGCGCAAACATGATATCAGCATCAGCGATGATGAATGATGACCACAGGCGCAACCGTTCGCCCGCGATCATTAACAATTGAATTCGCCCGCATACAACATGATTGCGTCTTGCATATTTCCGTTGTTGGCGAGCGGTCGCGTGCTTTTTGCACGCGGCGCGGCAATTTTTGCGGTGGCATCGTAAACTTTACGATCGTGTAATCATTTCTTCGGCTCTTCTCCGCCACTTCACCGTACATTCCGCGCCAAGCGCAGCCAGCTAATAAAAAACTTTAAAAGGAAGTGATTGATGTCGCATAATTGTCCTGTCGTTTATCAAACGTAATGTCCCAGCGTAAGCGCGCTCGCAAATGCTCTGCCGTCGGCTGCTGCGGTGGCGCTGTAGATGTAGATGTGTGCGTCGGCGTCACACTTGGTTTAATCCGAGTAAATTTGTTTATGCGCTGCTTCTTCAGCGGTCGCCGATACGGAAAAATCGCCGCAATGCTGGAGAACGAGAGCGCAAGAAAAACGTTGCGGAAACTCGAGGCAATCGCCGCGGCGGCAAGCCAACAATTTTGCTGCCGCCGCGGTGCACCGGAGAGAGTCTTTGAGAGCTGGTTAAACGCAAGGTGCATCTTTTTTCATCGCGTTCAGTTCTTCAACTTCGTTATGCCATCTGCATACGGCTGATGTCGTGCTTTGTCATATTGTCGCACATATTTCAGATTTAGCGAAATAGCAAGCATGGAAGCATGATAAATTGATTAGTAAGTCAACTTTAAGTGCGCCCGACATCCGCACATCCGACATTCACTGTTTGCAAAGTGCATACATATGTGCGCGCCCGCCGCCGTCGATGCGGTGAGTGCGCGCCGTCGAATTTGGTATTTCGATTCAAACAGCTCCCGAGGACTCAATTTGGGCGCGCCGGCCAAACGCCATCAATTTTTATTTGCTCCCGTCAATCGCGACGCTCGGCACCGGCGTGCACACAGCGTGCTCGTATTTGAATTCCTGGCGGAAATTGCGATCCGGGATTGTGTCTGAATTATTAATCCACATTGCACTCGGTGTAATATGCGCGAACGCGCGCTCGCTCAGCAGCCGAGTGCAGGTACGCACGCACATCTATCTATGAATGGGCCTCGTCTCCGTTCACGACAAAAAATAGCCAGCGTCGCCATCCACGTCGCGACGTGGAATCAAGTGCACTACGCCAAGAAAGCTTTCGTTCGCTCGTTGAGTGAGCGTGAGGAATTGCACCCCGCGCGCTGCAGTGGTGTTCATTTGCCGCTTGCGTCACATCCTCGTCCGCCTATCTGCTTAACGCGCGCCACGCCGTAATATCTTGTTGAAGCTGCTCATTTATTCAGCGCTTTTTGCGTTCATTGTGCATCTGGCGCTAAATCAACGTCCTGTGGAGCTCGGGAATAATTGTTTAGACAATGCGGACCGACTACATTGAGAGCGCGTGTGCGTTATTCCACCTCTACGCCCACGCTCTAAAGCTTGAATCGCTATAATCGCTATATTTAATAGGCGACCAACTATTAAATTACATTTTTTTACCAATCGATAAACACTTAGTTGTTAATAATCAATATGTATAGATTAATACAACTACGCAAAAATAGTTTTTGTATAAGAAAATTAATTGTAGTGCAAGCCAGCACAATTTAATAGGAATTAATATCAAACTTTTTCATATCGTTGTATAATGCATGCGTTACCGTTTTTATGAGTGCATTTAGTTTTTTAAAATATGAGTTCTAAATTTCTCTTCTGTGACAGTAGAAATGCCACTGACGCACTATTGGTTTCAGTGGGGGTTTACTTGTTTTGGGTGACATTGCTTGAATAGCTTCCAGCGCGATCCGCATGCAAGCTGATAGTGCGCGAAAATATTGACACCTTCTATTTTGGTGCGCGCGCCCGAATAAGTTGCGCAAACTAGGAGTCTATTGTGCGCGCGATCCCGCTCGCCGTTTGATTACGCGACTATTGCCGCTGATAAGGCCAACGTTGCCTGTCAATTAGAAAGGATAATAGCGCGACGCCCGTGTACCTATGGACTAGATTACAGGAGCGCTAGGCGTACGCGTAGATTACACACAATGGAAGAGCGCTACTGCTGTGCGCCTGCCAACCCCATTCGGCGAATTGTTGTTGTCGCTGCTGTGGAATGAGGCGACGACGGCTCGCCTGTTGTATATGTCATCGTGTTGTGTGCTGTTGGCCCGCGCGTTGCTCACAGAGGGCAAGCAACAAAAAAAGAAAAGGACTGAAAAGAGGAACGAGTACGCTATCAAGAAACGCGCGACCGTTTCACCTGTGTCTCACCAGCCGCGCTGTTGTTCGCGGCGCGAGGGCGGCTGGTTCAACGAGGGCGCACGCGATCATCGCGTATGATATATATTAGACGACGAGGGTAAGCATACCGCCGCTGGCAGCTGCCTGCTGGCAGACCGCGTAACAAAAGCAAGAAAGGCAACAAAAGTTACGTTGTACTCACATAGCCTGCAACCAACAAGCAATCGTCGTCGTTGGATGCGACAGGACAAGTAACACACGCACACATATGTCGTCGCCGGACCTGAAAAAATATCTAACGCGAAGGGGCAGGGAGGGTGCGGCGCGCCGCGTCTGCCGGCGAGCGCAACTTTCGATCTTCTCTGCTGACTGCGCGCGGCCGTAAAGAAACTTGAAATGCTTCGGTGTGCGGCGCACCGAAGAAAAAACATTTTATGGTATGCTTCGGCCTTTCTTTCGAAGGCGGCGAAAAATACATGAAACGGATGAAATGGCGAAAAGTTGTGTGACCTATGTTATATTTAGTAATTCCCTCGTCCCCGACGTATCACTGGCGGCGGTAGCGCTCCGCTTTCTTTCGCATTTCTATTATGTATACGCTCGCTCCTAAACGAATCTCAAGGCGCTGCACATGTGCACCTTAAGCACACGTCGACTAATAATGGATGACTGTTATGCTGTTGTGCATTATAGTACACTAAAGAGTTGGCGGCGGCGTTGTCGTTGTCGTCAACACGCGTGTTGTTCGTTAGCGCGATGCATTTGCGGCGGAACTATCTTGCAAACATCGATACCCGTTTGATGCGCGGGCGCTTTATCATTGCATCGCTTGCTGTGTTGTTGTGGAGCTTCTATTTACGCACCGGGTTGTTAATCAAATCTAACGAGCTCGCTGTTCCAATTATTTGCGCTTCGCACCTTTACGCTGAAAAGCGCGCATTGTGCAAGCCCATCTTCAAATGCAAGCAGCGACTTTCGTCATTGTTGTTGCCGCTTAGATTGTTGTTTAAAACCGATGCAGCCGGCCATCGCTCCGAGTCAATCAAATGTCGCTTACAATACTGCAGCTGTAGGGCACCGCCTGCCATTTGTATTCATTCTTATCGCATGCCGTGACGCGGCATGGCGCGGCACGGCGCGGCGCAGCAAAAACTTAATGCTGTGCAACTTTTTCCACCGAACGACGAACACGACGACGACGACGACGACAACAGCTACGCATCGCGACGTCGGCGCTGCTCATAAAAAGCTTTAATGAAAACACCTTAAGACTTCTTGATTAATATTGCGCGCCCATTACGTGTAAAAGCTTGAGCGTAATGAATTTTATTCAAATTTTTGTACACGTCGGCTTTCCGGGCTGCAGCGCGCTTTTTCTGGAGGCATTGCTGCTATTGCCGCCGCGGCCATCGTGTCATCGTGCTTGCTTCTTTCGCAAAAGCTGCTTTTTGTCGGCCCATTAAAAGTAGTTTGCAAAAATAAATGCGCGTGCTGCGTACCTACATTACCGAATACAAATATCGACGGAAAGAGGAGGTGTTTCTGACTTAAGCTACTTACAGTCGGCCCGTCTCGTCGCGGACGGCGTGCAAGGTGTTTGCAATCATGCATTAATATTCATCTCGACGCCGCGTCGCGCACCACTCAATCACATGCATTACGTTTGACCGCCACCACCCGAAACTATCCATCAAAAGCGGCTGCAGCAGCTCCCCGTTGGTCTTCTCTATGATTTGCTCGTCCGTGTCTTCCCGACCCGGTTGGTGTTGGACGGGTTTCTTGCTGCTGTCCACGCGGTGCATGCATTACGGGCAAGTCACACGGGCAATCAGTCAATCAGGTAAACTGGCAACGAGAACCTATAAAAAGTGGCAAGATTTTCAAATGCGAGCAACATCATCCAATTCACGACGAGGGGAGAATAAAAGAGAGCGAAGCGAAACGTTTGTAAACTTTAACGACATTCCAACGTTATTCAAACGTTTTCCGTGCACAAAACATTCATTTTAATGGGCCGCATATTGACTAGCAGATTGTTTGAGGCGGGCGTCTCGAATGGGCAGCGGCGCTTAAACGAAAAGACGGCCCAACGGATGGACGGTGGCGGCGGTGGACGGGAGCAATGCGGATGAGTGCGAGTCGGTTGGCGTGGAGCACGCGCCATTTTATTGCCAAGTTTATCAAACGCTCATCAATCACGCATTCATTGTATGGATGCGGACTAGCACTCGGTGGATATAGATCATCACTCGGCGCGCTGCAAGCGTCCTGACACATTTTCCATGTCAGCAGATACGTACACAATGGCCATCGGCGGTGGCAACATCGCCACACTGCACCGGCACGTTCGACGCGAGGGCGAGTATGTTGTTGCCTTACGTGCACTCAACGTGACATGAAAAATACACAGCAACAACAGCAACAAC
>JARJDV010002758.1:0-10337 GCA_030264675.1 Anaulacaspis nigra
AATAGTAAACATTGACCTAACCACTAGACCATGACTGAATATTTAAGGGAAAAGAGTGTTCATACCCCGCATCCCAATGACATCAACTGACTACCATTTGAATTTAACCGACTACAACTTTTAAATAATCGCAGGGTCAGTTTTTAAGTATTTGCGGTGTTAAACTAGAAAACCCCAGCTTCTCACATAGAGAGTTGTGTGTTGGCTGCTCCCGCGTTAGGATACCGTCAGCTTTATTTATGTGCGCACCAATTAAAGAAATAAAAAATATTGTACACCAGAATAGATTAGAATAAATACAATACAATTTATAAGGTATTGCAGTCTACGAAATAGAAAATTAATTTTATAAAATTAAATTTTGACAGAACGAGGTCTGTCCGGACAGCTAGTTATACATTATACACAAGTTTCGCTGGTCGCTGACCGTAGTTGATGTCTAGCTTTCTTAATTTGTTATCGGCATCGTCTTGCACTTCCATCATTTCGCTGGTTGCCCAAGAAATAATTACATGCTTCGACGACGGTTTGTGAGGAGTGCGCCACGTGCGACCACCCCATTTAGCATAACAGCGCAAAGAGGCTGAATGTTACTGCCTAATTAATAGGCCACGCGGCCATTGTGTCGCTTTGGACTGCGTCCTTTGATCAACACGCATTTATCACGACTGTTTAAAAACTGTTTTAAGCAACCTTGCAGTGACATTCGTACGATAGAATTTCTTTAAACTTATCAATTAAATAACATTACCAGATAATAGTCAAAGACAAATAGATATTCATTACTTTCAAGCAACTTGCAATACATTTTTAAGTGGTTGTTATTCACCTTCTTTTGTGATCTCTTCTACTAAGAAGAAGCTCGTCTAAGACTCGAATTGATCAATATAATTGTTCAGGAAAGATTCTTGTGAATTCATGAGAAATATAAATCCCATCAACACGTGATCAGTGATAATCTCATTCGGTGCTTGTGGCGTTGAACCAATTCTGCTATAAGCGTCGACGCATGGTCGCACCCCATCTGAAGTATGTGCAAACATAAAACCAACCCCTTGCGTTCTCATATCACACACTTGATTAACCCGCGTTGATTTATTTGTTTGAATACGTCGTTTCATTGAATTTGTCTCTGCGAACCGCAAAGCACGAGCGTGTGCCGCACACACTGTTTGCTTTGCTGTTGCCGCACATTAGCCGCAAATATGTTTTGCGCAACACGCGCAATGCACATCCCCTCCTTATTCAATGACCGTGATAAATCAATTACAACACAAAATTATGATATTTTAACTTTTCGTATCCACATCATATGCTAAATTATATCACATATTACTTAGCAGCGATCACAGGCAGAGGAATAGTATATCGAATTTTCTTCATCATTTTCTTCCAATAATCTAAGAAATTCTCGAATGGAGCTCAAGGAGTGAGTACGTATTATGAAGTTTTAATTTGTTTAAATTATTAGCGTACATATATATTACTTCCTACGTATGTATATATTATCACTTTCAAGCTAAAATATCAAACAAGACACGCGGAAGTGTAGCAGCAGCGACATGTTTATTGGGGGTATATGAATTCTATGATTTGTACGTTCCATTTGTCGCTCACAGGCACGTGTGAGTTCGCAATTAAAATAAGGGTGCTCCATCCATAAGATACGCATCACAATCAGCTTCTCGACGCACGTCGTACTGTTACAGGGGATGACAACACGCGGCCAGCCGCCGGCCGAAACACGTGCCACAGCGCTTAACTACAGACGCGCAATTGTCGATTGTTGAACGTGACCAGTGCTCGCGGGTTCCGCCTGGTTCCCAAATTGTGTTTGACATATGTAAGTGGCAGGCGCGTGGCGGGCCAGTCGTTGCTAAGCATCGAAGAAGATGGCCGGCGGCGTGCGGAGGCGCCGTGGCGCAGACTCTTGAACAAGTTATAATTTTTTTGCAGGTGGCGGCTTTCCATATACGAATCGATAATTTCTGGGCTCAATGGCATACTTTTGGCAATTGGTCCAACCATTTTGCGCTATCGCGTCTGCAATTTATTGACTCGTACGACCGCGCCTGCATTTGATATACTGTCGTCTGCAGCCATTCGCCTCGCGGGGGGGATGTAGCTGCGCGCTATGTTGATGATAGCCGAAAATCCAATTTATTCTCCAATCTGAATAGGCGCCACCTTTTCGGCAATGTTTTGCAGGACGACAGCCCCTGTCGGATGCGCATGGCTGGATGTTTTGCTCCCAGGACTTCGGTGCGCTCATTGGATGAAACTACATGATTCGCCCTCGCGCCTGCTGTTGACAGCGCTTCGCAACGCATCCAACTCCGCCCTGCGTCGCATCCTGTGCGCTCCTGCACGATCCCGAGGGAGAGACACCCCGCACTATAAAAGCAAGTCCCGTGGGTGTTATTAGCTCACTTTCTGTTTGCTGTTTTCTCAATACGCATCAATTTCGGGTTTTCTACAAACTAAAACATTGCAATAATGAGTCGTCACAATTCTCAGCTGCCAGATTCTTCGTCGTCGCCCCCAATCAAGTGCGTATCTTGCTGTCGGTTATCATAATTATGTCTCATTTGTACCGTTTTGTGGTTTTCGCAGTTTGCCTTATGGCGGTTACAATGGTCCGGACGATCTTTCAGAGGAAGAATTGTCCGAGTTACCAAGCTGTGCGTTTGCCACACGTGCATCAAGCAGCACAGGTGCCCTGCCACATCACTATCTGGCTAATATTCATCACGCGAGTAGTGGTAATTGTTTAAAAGTTCATTTCCACGGGCCGCTAGCGCAAAACCAATTCAAGCACGATGTGTTTCAGAACATCATCATGTAGGTGGTACATCATTGGCATGCGGTGGTGCAAACGCCAGTGATTATTATACCAATTCGCCATACCGTGTTCAACGCCACGCTGCCAATATCCGCGAGAGGAAACGCATGCTGAGGTCTGCTATTGGACCCACCGGGTATTTTTTTACACAAGACTTTCACGTTTTCTAGGTTTTTGCCTAACATTTATGTTTCGAGTGACTCTGCGCCAAGTTGAGTGTCGTTGTTTTGTGCAAAGTAGTGGGAGTGCTTACTTTATAGTGTAGTCAGTTGTCATTGTTTCTCATGTATAATTGCCCTAATTCATTATTATTGTACTAATTGTGTGCTGTGATTGTGCAGCAGTATCAACTCGGCCTTCGATGAGCTACGAATGCATGTGCCGTGTTTTCCATACGAAAAACGCCTGTCGAAGATCGACACTTTGCGCCTGGCTATCGCATACATTGCGCTGCTGCGAGACTTAATTACCGCGGATTGCGATCCACTCACCTATGTCGAGCGGTGTTTACGTGGTGAAATCAAAACAGATAGGGCAAATTGGAACACAAGTGGTGAGTTTCTTATTTCATTTGTGGACCACCAGTCAAAGAATTGGAATGTGACTGCTATTGATGGCGATTGTTTGCAGACTTGACCGCGCGACTCTCGTGGATCAATTGGGAAAACTTGGGCGTGAATCCAAATCGGCGCAGCGCGCTTACTTCACTCGCTCTTTCGTCGGATGGCGTTCAGTAAAAACGTTTTGTTATATTTAAGTGTGTAAAAATGTGTATAAAAAGCATACTAATTGTGCAATAATTAATTATAGTCATTGTACGTGCAAAATTCGTCAATAATATTAATAAAGCTAGGCTTCAAATTGGATAAGAATGACCAGCGCAGTAGTGACCATAGCAAAAATACCATAAAGCAAAGCTCCATCCACTTTGAACATACTATACGCGTCAAACTCTAATCGGCGGTGGTGATTGTGCAGAATCAATATCGACATCATCGCTTGCGTCTGTGTCATGCACGCAACTTCTTGCTCTACATTTTCCTGTTGATTTAGATTCATTTGATACATATCGTTTGCGGCTTCTACGACAGCGCATGGAACTATTATTTGCATCAACATGATAATATACAGTGCATCCAGCAGAACATTATGTACGAGCGAAAGGCTAAACATTATTCCGCGATAATCCTCAAAGCTGCGTGGCGCCAAGCCAGTCGTATCAACGATGGCGATGGAAATATTTGGACTACCTATTGAAAGTAGTGCGTAAGTATTACCAATATTTTCGTGCACTTCTTTGGCCTGAATCCATTGGCATATTACGAACGTCGACCGAACCATCTCCAACGTACAAAGCGGCACGACAACAAGCACGTAAGTTACGAACATTGAATTGACCAGCCTCCCATTCTTCAAAAGTGTGGAATAGTCACGCATACTTTTTCTCAACAGCTTCTTGTGCAACATTGCAGGTGAACAAAGTTGTAAAAATTCCTCCACGTAAAAGAATTGGCTAAATTTCCTACAGCTAGTATGCGTTATCAATGTCTCGAACACACTGTGTAATTCTAACACGTTAACAGCCCATAATAGATTTGTTAATGCTAATAAGATTAATGCACTGGTTGCCGATAAGCTTGTTGCAATATGATTGATGAATTCAGTACCTGCCATTTTCATCTGATATCCTGATATCAATTTTATCAAACATATTGTGCTTATGCACAAGACGTCCGAAGCGACGAAACATCTTAGGAGAGAGTTTTGCATTATGTATTTCCATATTGAGTCTTCGCTTCTCGCGCATTTAACTCGGTTAAAATACTTATCTAATGCATTGAGGGATATTAGAATGATTGGAATTTCTGTATGGTGTGAGATTACTTTTATAGTGCGACCAATGGTTGCATCCATTGGAATATTGCACCTTTGTAACTGCTTTTGCCAAATGCAATTGATCATATGAGACCAGATCCAAAGAGCAGAGTAAAATATTGCTATCACTATAAGAGTAATACGAACTTTGTTACCTTTCAAACAGATTACCGACATTGTTGTGAACGCTAGCACTAAACAAGACTCAGTCAATACTTTTCCTTTATGGGGAAATACTTAATTATTCATGTTCTAATCACATTAAGTTCCAGTTATTTATGAATCAAACAAGTAAACAAACCACATCGACTAGTGTCAACACATTTTGTTATGTTTACTCTTACAATACAGATCGAAAATTACAAGTCCGCGTTTAATAGATCTTCGTAGAAGCCTCCTTTAAGGCGCTCCAGAGCTATCGCGGCATTCCTAGCAAGGATGCCTTCCTGCGCATAGTCCGGTTCTAGTCTTAAAATTGAGACCGCTTCCTCCAGCTTGGTGACAGCTGCGTCAAATTTATTTTTGAGCTGTTCTTTATTGATCGTCGAATTTTTGTACATGTTACGTGCGAGTAAAATGAGTGGTGCGTGCAACTCGTATAAAATGAGGCCACGGGTGCGCGTATAACCAGGTTCAATGAGATCCAAATTGTCCAAAATCTGAGTACATAACTCGACTTTGCGCTCTAGCAATAAATCTGGTAACTCTTCCAAAATGTAGCCCTGCAGCTTGCCGTACATTTGCGCCAAGGACAAACGCAGCATTGTATGATATGCGTTGCGCGGATGCATTGCACTGCGATACTTTCGATAGAGCGTTTCTCTCGCTTCGATCGCTTGTCCGGGCTCCTGGACACCCTCATCCACGTTATCCAGGGCCATTTGAATTGATTCGTAGACGCGCTTCACCGCCGCCGCATGTGTTTGAAAAGCGCAATGTGTGCACTTCCACGCGGCCTCAAAGTCAAGCGGCTGCGTGGATAGGATAACACCATTATCGCACTTAGCACATTTAAGCGTGCCCAAGTGGGTCTTCAATTCGGTTGGATCCTTGCACCTGTCACAGTCGCACAAGAAGTACTTAGACTCCAGCAAGTAGCTGCGTCTTACAAGCGTGGGTAAAAGAGTATAAGCATAACTGGTGAAAAGTTCCGCGCCTTTGGACACACTTACAGTGCTTCGACATTGCAATTTGAAATCTTTGAATATCGTATGCGCTGTATTCGAAACACAATTATGCGAGAACACCCCCATGTGCGTGTACAAACACCGAACTGCATAGCCACCCGAAGGAGTATACGCTTCAAAGCAGTTTACATCCAGGATGCCGCATACGTCGTGTATTAGCTCTTCCGAGAAGCGTTCCAGTTTGCAGGGACCGCGTAAGTACTCCACGATATTAGTTTGATTAAACGCCCAAATGGGCATTTCTTTACGCTTATCATTATGCGTTTGCATGCATGCAACCTCCGTGTCCCATCGCTTCTTGTTTGCTTCCATTTCAAGCAACACCCTTGAATGCATCAGCAAGTTACTTAAACATATGGAATGCTCGGAACTACGTACCGAAGAGGAGTAATACATTCAAACTGATAACAAACTGCAGTCGGATCGGGCATTGTTTGAAATTTGACGTTCGCTTCAGCGAACACCTTACACTCGTTATCTCTGTGCATTGGCACCTTTGCACATTCGGCACTGCACACCGGCCATTTGCATCTTTCGCATAAAACGCTACAATCAACGGGAAGATAACAGCCAAGGCACATTGGTGGGTGCTCTAAAATATTTACTAATTGGAACATTGTGACAATTTGAATATGTAAATAAGTACCACACTTCGGCCCATATGTAAACGGCACTTCTTCGCATATAACTTCGCCAGGAAGTAGATCTTTATTGGAAACAGCATACCGACCAACTCGATCATTTCGTAGGATATTAAATGACTGTGTAGTCATTATTAATCAATTTCTATCGGTATCGAAACAAAACACGGTGCCTCTATCGCAGAATGTAACCGTACTGACAGCGCAGTGTATGTACACTTGGACTGGGACGAGGTCTCCTCTAGAGAACATTTAAAAATAACGCAGAGTGATCTAATTTTAGCGCAAACACTTCAACAATTTCTTCCAAGTATACGAAACCTACATACGTCAATGAATTGCAATCGGAATTTCCAATTTAATATCATAACAAATTACTTTAAAAATATTTATTTGGCAAAAATGATTTGTTAATTTCGAAATTATAAAGATGTATATCCAAGCAAAACTATCGTCCTTACCGATCCTGATTAAGATAATACTACAGGGTGGATGAGGCGGTGCGCTTTTAGGCACGCCATATTGCAAAATCGATAGGTGTTATACTCAAACGGCACTTTACCGCTCATATCCGTGCCGCACTGGTAACATCTCGATATTACAGCACCATTAGCGCCAAGGATACGGCGCTCTGCAGCCAATGCGCGCTTCTCGCGATCAGATAGATTGGCAAATCGCACGCGCTCATCTTCTTCAAGCTTCTCTGCCAACTTCTGTCGGCGCTTCTCCTTTTCACGTTCGCGCTTAGCCTTGCGTTGTTGCTGTTGCTTCTGTTTACGTTCTTCAATCTCCTCAGATGTAAGCTTTTCAGTTATGGGAATCTGTGCCTTATTGTAGTTAAACTTGTCGGGATTCTCCTGAGCAAACAACTTCAGCATATCGCGAATGCTCTTGTCCAAAGTAATAGTATAAGGAGTCTGCTGTTTTATGTTCTTGACGCACAAATCTGCGCCCGCCTCCAATAGCAACTGTATATAATCAGGCTTCTTCAATTCAGCACATACGTGAAGAGCAGTATTATCATCCGGGTCAATGGAGCAGTTAATCAATTCGGGACTTTGCTTAAGCAAACCACGGAAGCGCGCCAAGTCGCCGGTCAAGATAGACTGGTGCACATTATGTTCGAAGTGTGCGACACCCTTGGCACGCTTTTTTGCTTCTATACATTCAGCTCTTCCGCTGGTTCCTTGGCTCTTGCGCTTGTTCCTTGGACGCGACTTGGATTCATTTCGCCGCTGGGCAGGTGTTAGTGAGTCGCCAAACTCTTCAAGTTTCTCTTCGAAAGACAACTCACTCATTTGCTGCGACAACTCATATTCGCTGGAGTCTTCATCCGCCGTTGTTAATGAGTCTCCCTCAATTGGGATATCGTCTGCCCCATCACTGTAGGGCAGGGGCCGTTGGACTGTCTCGCGCGACTTGGCGCGATTTAAGGAAGCATTACGGACCTTGGAACGTCTGTGGGGTTCTCGGTCTCGACATTCACGGATTTCTTTAGGAATGTGTTCACGTGAATCTACATTGAAATCATCATTAATAAAATAACATAAGAATGCATATTGTACGTACGGTATATGATCACATCTGACAACATGTCGTGCACGCGACAGACTTCCTTGAATGTGGCACGCTTAGTTGGGAAAGGAATTGATCGTAGGCGCGGATCAGTTTTTGACAGCACCCCTACGCGGCTATCAAAGAGAATAGACTTATTATGTGGGCCAGGCGCGCGAAACGCAATGAAGTTGCAACAGGCCAGCTCTTCCTTCCACGACTTTAGGATGTCGGCGACGTGCTTAGCAAACGTTTGCTCATTATAGCGACGCAGGGAGGCACCAGCACTTCGCGGCGCCGACGTACCACTTTTATTGTCACGACCGCTCTGCGAGCCGCCTTGGCCAGCGCGAACCGTATAACTATGGAGCGTCTTGTGGATTACCTGCTCGACGCCGTTAAATATGCCACCAGCGAAGTGGCCCCCGCCTAACATGATTATTGCCCATTTCGGGTTTTTCAACTGTGCGAGCGATTGCGATAAATCAATGATCTCCTGCTTCTTCTCCGCGAGCAGGCATCTATAAAGCAAGAACACCGACCCGGGTCCGGTTTCAACGTACAATCGACCTTGGACTTGTGAGCGTAAAATCGCTGCGGAACTCTCGGAGCTTTCAGAGGAATCGGAATCAGTTCCCGATATGGAAGACACATCAACAGCTGCAAATGTGGGGATATGCGGAAGGACTTTAATGCGTACAACAGGGTATTTACCATCGGTGCTCGCGAAGTCAGTCTCGGTGATCGCACTCTGACCATGAAGGATCCGCTTAATGTTACAACGGTGCCAATCCAATTTACAGTGATCACGTTGATCGGTTACTGTCTCGAACGTTACTTGACAAGTCGAACAACTCATCGATGGTTGTCCGATATTCTCTTCTTTAGTCGCCACATGCAGCGTTTCATCGATAGATAGTGCTCCGATTGCGCTGGCTCCGAAATACCCCAAAATTCGGGGATTTGTATGAGCAATCTGATGGAACTTGTCATCAAAGATCTTAACACACTCCATTATTGTCTTGATGTTAAATGCAACTAAAACAATTCAACCAAATTCAGAGCCTAATCAAAGGAGCTGCTAGGTTCTTCTTCCATATGAGCAACTGGGCCAACCAACTTGTAATTAAGCGTATATATTATGAACAGCATTTATTCGTACACACTTTGTACTCGTACATACGAGGGTACGCACAATCAAAATAGTAAAATATATAATAAATAGAATTGGTAAATCTTAAAAAGATGTTAATTACACTAATACTGTAATTGTATACCGCTCGCATACATGTAGGCAGTGACCAGCACTCCAATCAGTATTGCAAATACATAGTTCAAGTGAAATGAATGGCCAGAAGCACTTCTATAACATAACAACAATTAGTGACTGTTAAATGCTGGCGAAGCTTCATAGCACTTTACTTGTACTTTTGAGGCGACAATGGTGAAGGCGGACAAACGCCAGGAACATCAGAATCTAAATAAACAGTCATCCATGTGATATAGGTGGCAAGAAATCCAAACAGAAGAGGTAACCACAAATGGCTATATGCTATAGCATTATCATAAACAGATGCGATTATGGCTTGTCCACCATGGTGGAGCGCTGGAGGAGACAGAAATGCATTGTAAATTGCGTCTCCTAAAATCATGCACACCTTATGTTTTTGACCACCGCAAAATCATAATTTGCACACACTTACCGTACATGCAAATTATTCTGTTTACTAGAACACAACACGACACAATCACACCGCATATTGCCCATTGCCTTTCATTGAAATAAATTTGACTGGGGCCGACCGATTTGCGGGCATTAGTTACAAACTCCAATTGCCGACAGACAGTCATATCAGTGATGTGTACGATTTCTTAAGCAAACGATAAAAAACTGCTTACCTTTTACTTGGAAATTTTAAATGCAAATTTGCAAGACTCACTACACTGCCCAGCGTATCAAACGATGCTTTGTGATACTCTGCGCAGTTGAAACATATGTTAGAGGTAAACACAATTAACGCTTCGCGTTTGTTTTTAGCTAGATATCTAGAAGCGTTGCAACCAATCAGTGACTTACTTTTGCAAAACTAAAACACTGTTCATTGGATGAAATTCACCGCAATTGTTTTATTAAACAAGTAACAATTGTAGATTGTCAGCTGTTATTTATTTATATTTACGTACATGCGGTTGTCTATAATGATATGAAATCTTTATGCATATACAGTGGTACCTCAA
>JARJDV010002759.1:0-11928 GCA_030264675.1 Anaulacaspis nigra
ACACTAATTTCTAAAGAAATTTTATGCTTTCCATCGTGTTTTTTGATAAAGTTTTAATTTATGGTTCACTGCAAACCAAAAATCTGCAGTAAATTATTAAAATGCATGGAGGAAAAACTGTATACATGAACAACACGAAAATATTATACTTCAGAGTAAATGTATTCTAAAATATGATGCAATTACTTTCAAGATCTTGGGATTCCAATTTTTATGTGAAATATTTTTGATAAAATAAATGTCTATCAATCATTAAGGTTTCCTGTAATATCTTAAAATCAATGGAGACATTTCATTGCATTAATTAAATTAACTGAAATTAAACGACAAAGTTAAAAATCTTTGCGATGAAATTTGGACTCAAAAATTCATAATCTTTGTAAACTGATTACATAACCTTGTAATAATGTCCTAATGAAACGGAATACACGTATAGAAAGAACATTTTACGTAGTATACCATGATATCACTAAAACGTAAAATTAATAAATTGTCAATATTTTTTATAGACATTAAGATATTTTGTTAAAATAATTAGGTAATTTTTCGTTAGCATACTAATCAATAGTGCTTAATTAGATTTAGAACATTTTGTCAAATATAATATCGCATAAACTCTGTTACTGTTATTTCAATTCAATTTTAGTAATTTATGTTAGTTACTTTCTTCTAATATTTAATGATTTATTTTAGCATCAATGTCAATAATTATTAATGTCAATATATAGAAAATTGGCAATTTTGTCAATGTTGATAAATGAGTATTAATTCACGTAATCGCTGATACGAATATATATTAAATAATTATAAAATAAAATAAATATAAATAGGCTCAAAATTTAATTAATGAAAACTCTCGAGTATGCAATAAATTTGAATTTTATGATATTACAATATAATTGCGAATATGCCATTGTAAAACTTTATAAACTCATTGACGAAGCACAAGAAATTTGATGCGCGAAAGTTACGCTCAGCGCGAGTGCGCATTTCAATTACCAAGTGCAAATCACTTTGGCGAGAGTTGAACTCGTTCAGCGAAATTTCTTATTTTGATGATTTGCACATTCGACATCATTCGTACATATCAGGCGCATCGCAAACTTTGTCAAATGCATGCTGCGATGTGTGTACGTGTGTGTGTGAATCTGGGTAAAGAGCGCAACGAGCCGCACTCCTCTCCCGATTGCAAACTTATGCGCTGACGACACCGAATTGCAAACTTCCACTTGTTTTCCATGCAAATGCGAATCGATTTAACTTATTGCCGCATTCAATAGGCGATTTATCAATTTTCGCGCAGCTGATCAATAGAGACCCCAAGAGGAAATCCGGAAATGGGAATGTCGCACAAGTAGAGGAAATATTTGTAAAGTGATATGCGCAGTTTAAAAACAATTATCGCGAAAGGAAATCCTCGAATGTTGAATACGTTTCGAAGGTGGCAATTTTATTCCTACGATTTGCCGTGATCGAGGACTCAATTTCGGGCACATTTGGCATTTCAATCACCGTTTAATGACTCAACTGCACATTGGCGGCGAGCGTGCGGGGAGCGGTTGAATGGCGCGCCGCCGCGCTCTTTCGCCCATTGTAAATATGCATTTATTCCAGCGCATTGATATCGCCATAATTTATGGCATTTTTATTCATAAATTGGAGCACGAGCGCGCACAAAAGCGCCGCATACCCGCACCGCCCCCACATCTCGACGTATGATGGTGCTGGCGGTGGCAGAAGTCTATCTACACTTACTCCACGACGACGACGGCGGTGGCGGTGGCGGCATCATCCCATCGTGCGCGGTTATCGCACCCGCACATCGCTTCGTTCTCAGATATCACTCGCTGCCGCCTGCGACGTCATTGTGTTGCGTCTGCCAAGTGATTTATAAAATGCAATGGGCTACGCTATTTTCAATATTTTCTTACACGCGCGCGCGACGATTCGTATCGTTAAAACAGCAATGAAATTTATACGCAAACTTTTATTTGCAATTGTCCAACGCGCTTTGCACTTCATCAACAAGTTTAATCCGTCCGTGCATGCAACGGTTGAGACACTTTGTGCGCGGCGAGAGTCGACGATGACGGTCGCATTTATGAGACACGCGGGGCGGCGGCTGGAAATTTTATTACGGCGCGTATATTTCAGTCGAGGAAACTAGTTAATCCAACTTTGACGGCACCGAGGAAAAGTGTGTGCCTTTGACGTTGATGTAAATAGAAATTAACTGCGAATTGTGTGCGCGCGCGCGCAAAGAGAAGACTAAAGTCGTCCTGTCGCGACGCGCTTGAAACATTTCACAATTCGCGGGCGGCGCTGTTACGGACATTTCTTCAACAGCGGCGGCAACGGCAACGGCGACGGTGACGGTAGTTACATTAGTGTTGTTTGCCTACGCGCTTAACAAGTTTCAAAAACTACTCTTCACCAGCGCATAATTAATTTTAGTTTTTGTGCGCACCGCACGTGATTCGCCCGCCGTTTTTTTCTGCGCGCATTAGGAAGTTTCATAATCGCAAATTTTGATCCTTTCGGGAATATGAGGTCTTATCATGGATGAAATAATAACCCATTTGGGCGGCGGCGGCAACGGCGGAGTGAGAAAAAACGAAACAAAGAAATAGCAGAGAAATATAAATTGGTAAAATGAAGAAGATTCAATTTGGGCAAGCGTGACCCGAAATATGTCCAACAAATATATCTATCTATCTATACCGCGGTATTGAAAAGGGGACAGAAAGGACAATTTATAACAATCGCCCCTCGTGGGACGCTCAATAACAATGCAAGGACGCGGCCGGCAGCAAGGAACTTTCCTTTGCAGTATCCGGCTGTTGCTATTCTTCTACGCGCTTCTTCGGTTCCCAACGCACCAAAACCACCACCGCCGCCGCCGCTGCCGCCACCACAAACCATCCTTCTTCACTCTGCGCCGCCGTCCGAATGTATATATGTCGGTTATATATCGTCTATATTGCTTTTTAGCTGCCGCCCAGTAATTCAACAATATCGTCTTTGAAGTAGCACACATTTCCTTCTAGTTTTACCGCCCGCCCCTCGCGCACAACCCTTGCAAAGTCTTTATAGTTCACTTAAAATGCCCACAGCTTTTGTCCTTCTCGCAGACGACACTCTGTAGTAGTGGTTAATCATACTCACGAGCTGTAAAAAATTAATAATGAAGAAGTCGAGCAAAGTTTTTGAGGACTTAAAACAATAATGAAATTCAGTTTACTTAAAACTCTAGAAAATGTTGGGCGCACAAGGTGACATTCACTTACAAGAAACTCATCGCCGCCTCCGAGCGGGCGGTGGCGGCTGTACAACACAAAGACTCAATTTGCATCCTAATTCTTTCAGCAACCCCTGTACTTAAACGCAAACCCAGTTGTTAATCTCACCTTGGCGCTCGCGCCAACCGAAAACGACGACTTTTACACTTTAACCTAAAACCTTTCCTGCATTATACGCTTTTCCTCTTCGTCATTCGCACACAATTGCCGCCGTTTGCCGCCACGGTCTGACCAAACGAAACGCTACGCCGTTTCTCAATTGTTAACCATCGCACGCTGTGTTTGTGCGGCGTCGGCGGCGACGAAACCCTATCCTCATCGCGGGGCTCAGATTGATGAAGAACCTCAAGTGTAATTCAATTAAAATATACATCAAGCTCTTATTCGGCTACTGTGCTGCCAGCGGTGGAATGAGCGGCAAGGTGTAGTGTTCGACGTCTGATCGGCCCCATGAGAAACTGCCACGCGCACATACGGTTTATGGCGGTGGCGGCTAATCTAGTCGACTCGCAGCTATTGACAGCTGGGCGGAGGCGGCGCACGGGCAGGTGCATTAGAATCTCAGCGTGTCGCGGCGTAATGTAAGCGGAGACGTCTCGCCTTAATGATACTGTTCATGTCGCTCGCCGCCGCAATTGTACAAGCCACCCACCGGCAGCAGCAGCCCCCCCCGCCTGCCAGCCCTGCCAAGTCGAAACGTAATCCAGCGCCGCAATTGCCCACCGCTCAATCGGGCGCAACCTTTAATTCATGTCATTCGCCCTTATCACAATCACCCGGTTCGAATGTCTTTGGCGGTAATTTGAGACTTAATCTTGGATTGTTCGAGTGCGCATTGCGCCTCGTAAACACGAGTAAAACTAAATTTCAATTCACACAAATTGCGCGCGCTTAGAACGCCGGCGTTGCTATCTCAAATATGAAAATAAATGAAGATATAGTAAACAATAAATAATGGAAATAAAACGAATCGAGGAGAAATGAGTTACTGACAGGGTTGTTTCCGGCGTTTGGCTGTCCGGTTAAAATATCTGCGGTTTCCGCGATCCGCCGCCTCTTCTTCGACGGCATCTTGTGCGCGTGCATCTCTTCTTTAAGAAACAACCCAAATACACACACACACACTACTTTCTTGTTCTGCGAAGAGCACGAGTCCGGCCTATCTGTCGTAAATCAAAATACCGATTTAACCCAACACAATTGCCACTGCAGGCCATCCATTATATACGCCGCCGTTGCCGCCGCCGCCGTGGCTAGCACGGACGCTCAGGATGTCACTGTCAACAACAAACGGCTCAAATATATATAGTGGACTTCCAGCAGCTATAAATAAAACAAATCATCTGAAACAAAGCCAATCGTCTGTGTGTGCCGCCTCCGAGCTGGGAGGATGATGGAATACAAACTTAAGAGATTTTTCCTATTTCCGGTGGTATTCTTTCCGTAAATGTTTCACAAATTGAAAATGTTTTACGCCGTCTTTCCGTTCCACGGAATGCTCCTTAAGAAAAACGCTCTTTCACATTTCCATTTTTATGAAATTCGCGGCAATTTATGCTCAAATATTGACACACAGCATTTGATATTAATACGGCGAATTTGCAGCGAAAAAATTCTATTGATTTTGAAATTAATTGGTATTATTGAGAGGCCTGTACGCAATTATTATAGCCTATTTACGTAAAAGTTGAGCGTAATACGCGGCCTGTCGTTCGTTCGAGTGTAGCACAAAACGTGAAAGCAAACAGAGAAACGCCAGCGACGAGCCGAAGTTGAATCTGATCACAATCAGACGTGCAAACATTCGCGAATATATCGCTTCGGGCATGTTTAATATCGCTAACGCCGGCGCGCCGTTTCGTTCGTTCAATCGCTTCCCGCGTTTCAATCCACTTACCGCGAATAGGTAGTCTATTACCTAAACATCCCGCGTATTATTTAACATATCTGCCGATCGAAATCATCGAAATTGAAATCATTTACGTAAACTTTAAAATTGATAAATTAATGCCGTGCCGTACGAGTAATTAACACGGAGGAACGAATTTTTTAATTAGACCGAAAAAATGTAAACGCATATAGCGCAGAAGGCTGTGAATTAATTAGCATTTCATAATTAACAATGAAGGCACTTTGCAAATTTCACATTTGTGGCGGCGGATGTGCATTTGCATAGCGCAAGCGATCGTGCGAGGAGTGCGTTACATAATACATGTTTTAATATTCATCGCACGATTATTCAAAAACTGAACGCTCTCCTGACGTCCTAAAATAATATTTGATTAACTTTTCCATTCACTCTATGTACTCAGACACATGCGCGTTGCACACGCCGTGTTACGTAACTCGATGCATGCATTTATGTAAAACTTGCCGTGAAAGTCGATTAATTATTAATTGAATATCGCTTGCGATTTTATATGCACTCGGCTAGCTAGCTAGAAAATCTAAATTTAATGTTTTCTCATTTGTTTCAGGTATGTACACATACACAACTCGTTGAACTCGTCACTCAACTTCATTCGCTGCCTAGTTAACTTGCTAGCTAACTAGCTCGTAGCTAGTTGCGAAAGTAAGTAATGTACGACGTAGGATGCTTACGGCACTTTATATCCTCATTATCCCGTAACGAACAAGTTTCCTACTAGATTTTCTACGCGTCAAAGTTAAATTGATTATTTATTAATTTTTACTCAAAAATTAACGCATAACGTTCGTCGGCAATTCAGGATATTTAACCCGCCCCCCCGCAAACGTCAATTACGCAAAGGGTCTTAGAGTATGAATGCCCAAATTTCATAAAGAGTCCCAAGGGACTGACTGGCCGCTTAGGTACTATACCGACGCATAACCTTTAATTTTCTTCGTTAATACGTCTATAATTTTGCGCGAATTTATTCCACTAGGCACGCGTGTCTAATTCGCCTCCGGTTGTTAATGAAAATTTTGAAACCGGAAAAAGCATGTATAATATCGGGCAGGAATAGTGGAAAAAGTAAATTAAATACTGGAGAACCCTTATGCGATGATATTAAAAGCAACTGTGCTCGAGGAAAACATCTGGGTATTTTAATAACTTGCATGTAATTTTTCGGAAAGCTGCTGCTCTGTTGCTGCTCATTTTTGAAATTCTATTCGCAATTTATTTACGTATGCGTGTTTTAGTTGAGAATTTAAATAAGATAATATTAGATTTATCCTCTTTCCGCACGAGCGCATAAAAGTATGACGGAAATCCAAGGATAACAATGCGCCCATTGTCCTTTTTTGTCGCAGTGCAGAGCCGAGTGGCGGGGGGCGGGGGAGGCGGTCGTAAGGCCTTTTGCACATCTGCCACGTATTAAAATGTCTTTGCGCAGCTAATTGAATTACGAGATGTCAAAGGAACAAGTGCGCTTTGTTCTCCGACACTGCATCGTCCTACAAAAGGACGTTCATTCAGTCGAAGGGATTTCATCCCTTGTGCGCGCGCGTGCGCTTTCGTTAACTATCTTTTTAATTCGGTTAATATGCCATTACTATACAGCTATTGAGAAAATTTTGTGGTTACCTGAAGAAGAGAAAAAAATCGAGAAAAAATCGAGAAAATTCTGTGGCGGATGATGAGAAGATTATCCAACGTCTTGCTTAACCGGGTTTGCTTGCTTATTTGCATTACGTGGATGCCACATTTCCTTGTTAGTTAAAGGGTTGTGTGCTCTCGAATGTGGCGCACAAGTTTGTCGTGTGCTTGTTTAGTATTCCGGTAATTTTCCACCGAAGATGTTCGTATGCGACGCCATCTTAGCACCCACATGCATATCTCTACATCCGGTTATGTCTCCTGCGCAGCGGGGAAACAGGAAGTGATGCTGTTTACGTCTTGAATACGGATGTCTGACATCTGTTTTTATAATAACTTCCGGACGGAAACACATTTTTCACGGATGGCTTAGTTTTTGTGGGGATTTAATTAAAGTTTTGCGAATAGAGCAATTAATCGGTTTCATTAAACTTGCATTTTCTATATTTTTGTTTGGCGATAAGTATTTCGGCGGCGGGGGCGGCCGCGCCGTAATGTTGAGTATTTATCCTGCACGTGCGGAACGTATCAACTCAAATACAACTTTGCGCGCGCAAAACTTGTCTAATTACACAGCGGGCCGGCTTCGACCAGTTTTCTCATCGGGCAACAACAATGAGTGAGTGAACGAGCGAGTGAGTGAGTTGCGGATGGAAAACTCCCAAATCTACTGGGATAAACTTAACCACCATTTATCGCGCGTTCCTCTCTTTCCACGCAGCGAACTTTTAATCTATTCGATTCTTTCTCACATATATATATATACGCAGCGAGTGGACGGAGGAAAAAATCGAAGCTGTACGCTGAGGAGGTAATAATAGATTCTCACTTCTTGGCCGCCACCGCCAAATCTCTCCACACTCGCGTTTTTCAATGCCGCCGTCGTCGCCGCCGCCGCGATGCAGCAAGCGCAACGTGCTGGATTTACGCGCTCCGCCGCAATTGTTTTCGTCTCCTGCGCGCCCCCATCGTATTTTGCACGAAACTAAACTAAATAAATGCGATAAACTACCCTGGCTCGAACGTGCGTGAACGTATTTGATGATTAGTTATCCTTTTCACCCCTCAAGTTGCGAAGAAGTTGAATTGGGCTTTAAGAACTTCTTATTATAAGTTATAACCCATCAGTCATGTCTCGAATGGATTCTGTGTTTGTATGTTCTTTGTTTTTGCAAATATTTTTATTTTCATGAAAAAGGAAGGCTAATAAAATATTGTGTGCCGAGCTGACATAAAACCAAGTTTAATGCGAGCGCACTGTACGACAATAGCGTGTCGAAATATTATAGTGTTGTGTGACAAACTAGCACGTATTTCAAAAAGACCTCTTTGACCAGCGTCACACATCAATGCCAACCCCGCCCCCCTCATGCCACCTCTTTTCCCGTTTTATGATCCATTTTTCCTACGCCAATTTTTTATGTCTTATTACTTTTATTTCCACTATTTGAAAACACATATGCGCATAACATTAAAACAATAAATTACAAGTCAAATATGTGCGATAAAAAAATGTCTAACATTTAGCAATATTCCGTTTCGGGGGTGGTTTTACACACATCCGTGACCGGCGTCAATCGCTCAAAATATGACTGCCCCCAACAGCGTGCACTTCCATTTATTATCAGCAGAAAAACATGTTCAATGTGCGCCCCCGCAGTGGACGTGAATCTCCTTCAAACGAAACAAAAGTCTTCAAATTGCCGGAAAAGAAAGAACACGCGGTGATCTCACGCCGAGACCGACAGAACGCTTTTGATGTGAGCGTATAAATGATGACAATATTTTTCCCGGTGACGGCTTTTCTCCCGCCCACGCGCGCGACGTTCGTTTTGTTTTTCAATTTCAGGAAGTGTTTAACAATTTCCTTCCTGTTTCTCGCCGCTTGCCATTATAGTTTGCTCGTGTTATTAAGGCCAGACGTGGGACGGGGGCATGAAATCGAATAAATTTTACGAAAAATCAAACAACATGAAGCGCGAATGTTGTTGCGCGCTGCTGGCAGGACGAAACGCGTCAAAGCGTTTGCATTACATTTGACTTACACGCGGAGGCAGGGGGCGGCTGCAGTGATAGCAGCACGTTTGATGCGAGGCTGACACTGTGATTGCCGGTCGTTGCGCGAGCGATAAACAAAGCGCATGTTTTCAACAAACAATACATTCACTCGTATTTCAGACGATTCGCGCAGTTCGTAAACAGTCGTCGTTGTTGCTTATTGGAATCGTAATGCAATACGAGCGGAAGTGCGAGCTCTACACGCGCGCACAAATTTCTCGCCGCCTCTTTTTTACTACAAACGCGCAATACGTGTCTCTTTTTCGCACTTGCCGCCCCCCTTTGAAATGTAACGCTACACTAATGACAATTGCGTATCCTCGGTTGTTACAAACAACAAACAAACTGATTTATTTCCCATGAAGTGTATATTGTTTCCGGACTGAATTCATTTATTTGATGCACAGATTGAGGAGATCATTTTCGAAATTGTATAGTTGTATAGTTCTTCTTGTGAAAAGTTCATAATTTAAAAGAATGTTGCTTGATATTTGAATTTTCCACGAATGGAATGGAACACACTGGGCTTGGAATTTCATTTCCGGAAAAATCGCTGAATTATGATTGCTACATGGGGAAAACTACTGAAAATATCCGGGTTTTGAACACGTTAGTAAATGGTAAACGCCGCTAGAAGGTCCGCATTTCCCATCGTGCGTATATATGTGTGTTCCTTGTTCCTGCTTTGTTTTCTAATGTTTCATGCATGAAAAAACTTTGCTCTTCGTGACACTCTTTTTTATTGGCATGTTCCACACTAGTGTTACATGTGTTTTCCCCCGAAAAAGCCGGAAAAGGTTACGTTGTTCCGTTTATTATTTCATCCTTGAAAACGAAAATGGAAAAGGTGGAATTTTATTATTGAATTTAATTATTAAAATATCTCATTTAGTTTTATCTTTGATCACACGTTTAAGGGTTAATACACGTATGAACATCACCGGAAATTACTTTCAAGCTCGTATCCTGGCACTTGAAAATCTAATACGCGCCATTTACATTAACGTCGAGTGTGTTTGCTTATTTAAGTTCTGGTTGAGTGAAGTGGTGCTTATCGATAGTGAATTTTAACGTTACAGCAACGTCTCGAACGCTGCGAATTGATGATGATTCGTTTCGATGCAGGTTTACGTCTGGATAAGAATTAGTTGCGCAGTATTAGAATGCCGTTTGCTTGCATTCGTCGCTTTTTGGTGGACGTTTCAAAGCGCGTTTCTTCGTGGACCAAGAAGGAAGTCGCCGGTTGTTATTGAGTCGCATGTCCTTTGCCACTTAGTGCAGCTTGCGCATCCCGGAAAGAAACCGAGACTGTACTAATATTAGATTTCGTCGGTCAAATGGAATCTTTAATCTTCATTCCGTTCTTATTTGCGCGCTCTGTCACAGCGGCGAGAAAGGATAATGATAAAAAAGGGGCATACGTTGATTGAAAGAAGTAAAAACCGGCTTGGTTTAAGGACGAACACTAAGTGAATCTAACGAATAAGACATTACGAAAGGGTTAATTCGTCTTGTTAGTTCAGTATGAAATTCACTCATGATTTATCACTCGCTCTGTTTGCATCCCGCACCGAAAAGTTGCGTACACAAAACGAAGATGCGCTGCCGCCGCCGGTGTCAGTTCGAAGGAGCACTTTTGAATGATGATGAAGCAGCCATCCAGCCAGCAAGCACACTGACTCAGTTTGTTCGTTCGGAACGCACAGCCTTATTGATCCGCATGTTGACCTATCCTTTTGCGTTGTGGTTAAACATCTCTTGTCTGCCTGCCGCCAACCGACGCGAATGACTCTCGAAAGTTTCAAACACACGCCAAAGCGAGAAGAAAAGAAGCACTACTAATGCCATACCAAAAGGCTAGCCGGAAAGTTTTACATATTCAAGACAGGCAAAATCACCCATACGCACATATGAAGCGGAGGTTGGGATGCCGCCCCCAATGACCAATTTATTTACTGCGCATATAAATACTACTAGACATCAATACGGCCCATAAGCAGAATATGAACGCAACGAAGAGAGGATGAACTAGAAGTGGGTTTATCGAAAGGATCGAACATTTTCATAAAAGATATTTTTCCAAGTACTCACAAAGGAGTTGCTTACACGAGTAAATATCGAGTTTCAAACTACTTTTAGTAGCACAAAATCTTGATAATTTAGAATATTTAAAATATTTCATACCGCCTCCTGCCGTATTAGAACTTTACAAATATCTTTTACGATTTTCTTTGAGAATGCACTAAAAAAATTTAAGTTTTACTCTCGCGTTTGCATTTTTAATGCGCGGATTTCATGACGCATTATCACGCTGTTTGCGTTACGCGTTTTTATGTTTTACGATAAGAATTTGGCCTTTTGAAAATTTTATTCGGCCATACGCAACGCCCGCAACTAAGTATGCACTTAAATTGCTTCATCTTTCTTCATTCTTTCAGTTTGTTGTTGCCATCCTCGCCCTCATAGTCTTATTTTATTCATATATAAAGCGAGATTTTCATCCGCATTCTTACGTCGGGCAAACGTGGGGGCCAAAAGTACGCTAAAGTTCTAAAGTCGTCGTGCATGCACGCATTCAACCTGGCTGAAATTTTATGAAATCCATTCGCGTTTTTTTACTATCGGCACTTTAAACTTGGACGCTAAATTGCCATAGACAACAGGCGTGCAGCGAAATATTTGCCGTCCGCAGGTCACATGTGCGATGATTTCGTATATCGTCTACGATTATATCACGGTTTATATTTTCACCCCTCTAAACGCTGTTTAATAGCGAAGTAGTACACGCTGCCACGGTAACGCTAACGGCGCAAAGGGGTTAAACTAGACACAAGTTTTAAGCACACTTAGACTTATGAGTGCACTAGTCGCATACCACTGATAGTAGAGCCATTGACGTTGTTGTAAACTTTACTACCGAGGTTACATTTTGCGTAAAGGGTTGTAAACCAACCCCTGCTTGGATACAATTGTTTAAATAATTCCAGCTTTAATGCCATTTTAAGAATA
>JARJDV010002766.1:0-75947 GCA_030264675.1 Anaulacaspis nigra
AAAGTATCAGGTTACAAAGTAAACCTCTATGTATTACTTGTGTTACTATGCAGAGACTATGCTTCACAAGCAGCTGGAACGGATTAATGGCATTTCAATTAATTTCAATGGGTAAAATTATTTTAAGATACGAGCGATTTAAAATACGAGCATTGTTTCGGAACGAATTAAACTCGTATGCTAAGGTACCACTGTATCTCTTAGTTACCATTACGAGTTGATGATAAGGTATGCCTTATAAATTAATTTGCATAAATTTGCTTAATTTGTTTGCTTAAAATTGGCTTAAAAATTTATTACATTACCCAAATTGACTATGATCACGCATAATTACCGGATAATGTACATAATCTACGGATTTGCACATAACCCGTATAATATTTAGGAAAATGTGGAAAAATCACTTTTTTGGCCTCCAAAGAATAAGATTGAAGTGGCATTCAAAAATTTGACGAGTAAGTGAATAATTGTTTAACAAATAATAGAAAGTACCGTATTTCTCTGATTATAACACGCACACTAACATTGTATCATGATTTTCAGATAAATTCATCTTTGTATCCCATTTTTGTAAGTAAAACCTCGCGTCTTATGGTCCAGCAAATACAATACTTTGAATAAAATATTATCTTCTCCTTAGCATAAAATATAGATACGTTTATATACACAACAAAAAAGTCTAGTTTTATAAGGAACACATTTGATAAAAACGTTTAATTTTTTACCTTTGCACGCCATTGCAACCACAGTTTGAAGATATCATTATGACGTCCACATTGAATCACCTTATCACCAGTATCATACGCGACATCGTAGAGCTTGTCCTGCATGAAGAGATAATCAGCGGACATCTGATTACAGCTCATCAGCAATCCCTGCAACGAATAAAATACGTTATTTCCTTTCCGATTTCTCGCTGCCGAAAAGCCATCTTGAAAATTATGCGCTCCACAAATCCACAAACGGACATCGCAGGAAATAACAATGTGACGAATGAGCGAGCGGCTGGAATGCGAAATTGAAAATTCCACAGCTGTTCTCCCTTCTGCAGTGCGCGTACCGCATTCCTTTGCGATTCGCTTCAACCCCTAAAATACGCGCGTGTTTGTGTTTGTCAAAAAGTGGCTCCCCCATTCAATTTGCCTTCAATTCTACACCAAACAGACATTAATCTGTTTCATTCCATCGTTTTGAGTGCACGTGCCGCATGGAGATGCTGTGCAAATAGTGAGTGTTAAAATCCCCCATGGGGTATTTCGCAAGTGGGATAATCGTTTTCAAATTTGGACGCGCACATACGTTCCCTATTTTTGTTTTCATTTAATTCATTTGCGCCCCGCAGTTTATTTAAACAAATTATTACTCACATCTTCCTTGAAATGAACGGTCGAACACTGCAGCAGCGACCCCATCAACTTGTGCGGATTCCAAGTCACTGACTGCGCTCTGAAAAGTTGCAAAATGGTAATTAGAAAATGTAAAATTCTGTTGGTAAACACTGCGGGAGCTGTGATAAAGCAGGAAGTGTTTGTTTAGGTAGCATTATCGTTTCGTTTTGCATAATCCGAGTATTTTTCATTCGCTCAACCGCAATCTACAACCACCCCTCAAGGCTTCACTTGATGATAAGTAGCACATGATAGATTCGCACTTTTTTTCGGCTATCAGAAGCTTTTTATGTGCTTTATCTTTATGCGTTCCTTTTTTATTAAAATATATTGATTTGTTATAAATTTCGTTCTTATCGCTCTGCGGAAAAAAGCCTGAAGAAATATGAAGAGTGCAAGCGTGAAGAGAGTTTTAAGATTAAAGAGCAAAAGCATGTCGTCGTCGACATCATCAGCAGCACGGGATTGACATGCATTTAGCCGCCCCCCCTAAGGGTTGAAGCACGGTAATCCGTTGATTGCGTGGGAATATGTGCAGTTGCAGCGAGTGCAAGGTTAACAGTTTAGAACTGATAAAAAATTAAACTTTTATCAATTACACGACGCTCGAATGAAACACTTTTCATGTTTCTAGTTGAACAATGCGTGTGACATGTATTCAAATCGTCGCGTGATTAATGACCACGCAATTAATTTCACAAGTGCGCTAATTGCAAAAGTGCCAGAAGGGCATTAAGGGAATGTCAATTGTGGTATACATTTCATAAATCATGTCAGTTGACTTGTGAATTGAAATTAAAGAAACTTACCTTTCAATGCCAGAGAGACGAGGGTGTCTGTATTTCTTCGAGAGGAGTAAACCACCACCCCAAGCAGCCTAAACATTAATAGAGATGTTTTATCAAAGTGTATATAATATTTTTGAAAATTCTGTTTACAAATGAATACAGAAATAGTTTTTATGAATTTTATGAATTTGAAAATTTAATTGAACAATTTTACGCATCGAATAAAAATCGACATATTCAAAATTCATTTTCTACGCTTGTGTTTCTTCCACAATAAAACTATTTATATCAATAGAAAATATATCTAATAAGCTTTGTAATGACGTAAATATCTTTTTCACAGCATCATATTTTCATAGAGAAATTAGATTTTGAAAAATATTTGATTCTATCTGGAGAAATGTTATCAAATCGATTTTTATCAATCTGTGTCAAGTTATATCAATAAGATATTACCATTGGAAAATAGATAATTTAATGTAAAATCACAAATGCTATAGGTGGTTTTCCTAAATTTGCTTAATTGAAATATATGACCGTTTAAAAATGAAATTCTGAGCAACTTTTAGCAAAATTATGTTTCTTCACGATGCACACGTTACTTTTGCTTTGTTCCTTACGCATAAATTATCCGAATTTAAAATATTTTAACAGAGTCGACTTTCCTAAATTCTTATTAATAATTCCAAATTTGAATTTTGAAAATCGCGTAACCCGTTTTTGAGCATTTAAAGTTTTTCCAAAAAAAGTGTTTTAAATCTGTGTGCAGTGGTTCTCAAACTTTTTTATCGCTCCCCTGCAAGGAAAAGTCAGCACTTTCCAGATAATATACCACCCCCAAGTACACCACACCGTCTCTCTGTATTATTATTGCGCCTAAAGTTTGAGAATCACTGGTTTAACAATTGAACTTACATCCACATGTAACCACAAGCCATATTTCTCACAAATATCAGCAATTTCATTGATCGGATCAAATGCACCCAACACCGTTGTTCCCGAGGTGCAAGCAACAAAGAACGGAATATGTCCTTTGCCCCTGCGATCCAGAATTAAACGTTCCAACTCGGCGGGAATCATACGTCCGTGAATATCTGATGGCACCATCAGGCAATTATCGGTGCCAAGACCACACACAGATGCGCACGACTTGACTGAGTAATGACTCTGCGAATTGTGTTCGAAAATTAATTAACTTCACTCCGCAAACCTGACCAATGTTGCTAATAACCTGGTCAGAAGTGAACATGACCAATTGTCCTTGAATCGTAGCAATGCCTTTCTCCTTGTAGTTTGGGAACATTTTATGGCGAGCCGCCAAAAACGCGTACAAGTTGGAAATGGACCCGCCGGGAGCAAGAATCGAATCGCCATTTCTCCAGTTATTCCCAATAATCTCACGCATATGCGTCATAACCACATTCTCCATCAGGATGAAAACGGGAGCGATTTCATAGGTGAACATATTCGTGTTCGTTGTCGCCGTGAGCCATTCCCCAGCCATCGAAACGAGGTCCAGACCGCAGGAGAGTTGGTTGAAAAAGTGAGGATGTCCTGAAATTTAAGGAGAATACATTTGACCCATCAGTTTTCCATTATAGCGCGCTATTGCTCGGAATAATTGAATGGATCAAAACGTCGAGGATTGCTTTGAAACAAAGATATTGCCATTCGAAAAGCGCATTCGCATCGCTGCCCTCACTTGCAGCCACCCCCGAACATTGTATAAGAGTGTAACACATTTCCGGCGGCGGCAGTGGCGGCAGTTGATCGACAATAGGCTTGCAACACATGCCAGCCGCAGTGCGTAATGTGCACTCGAGCACGTGACTCTGGATTACCGGGATAAAGTCCAACAAATATCAATCATCAATCAAGCAGCTGACTCTAAATGCAACATTCACAAAATATGAACAAAAATAAAGAAGAGCGAGTGTTTTTAGTCTAATGCTTTTTGATTGACAACGCGTAAAACTTAATAGCAAGCAAGCATCTCGTTTTCGTCGCACTAATCTCTCGTCTAACAGCAGGGCGCTGTTTGTTGTTGGGTAATGCGAGGAAGACGGGAATTGAATGCGAATCATCATTGCAATCGTGTCCATCGGAACGGAAAATAGCAGCAGACGGGGTGGTACTAATCTTCATCCGGGATGATGACGCTTGATGGCATCGATCTTAATCTCTAACTAGGAAAAAATCCAAATTCCCCAGAAATAAACTTTAATATTCCTCGAATTTATAGGTTAGGATAATTCGCTAATTCATAGATAATAGATTTGCAGGCAACGAATGAGATTTATGCGCTTTTTACGATCGCGCCACACATTGATTGCCACCCCTCGAGCTACGAGAGTGGTGTAATTAAGGGCACTCAAAAGCACCCCCATCACCCCACGGACTTTGGCCGGATTAAAACGCTCCCTCTAAATTCCTTGCCGCGCGTGGGGAACATTCTAGATGCACGCCCGAGTAGAGTTGAAGTTTTTTTCCTAGATTTTGCGAATATTGCGAATTGTGATGATTGTTATCATCAATGAGCAAATATTTGATGAACTCTTCTCATGCTAATGCCACTCACAGCGCATTATTGAAATACTAATCAGCGATAGCCGTACGCGAACAATGCGCGTGAATTGAATCGCGCTTATCACGCCGCAAAAGTCGGCGTGATAATAATTGAATTATGGCATCGCTGCCGAGGGCGGGCGACTGATGACATTAGGGGATGAATAGCAGCGCTGATTTTCCAAAACCACCACCGCGTTGTATGTCAAAAACAGCATATCAAGTCACGTGCCGACGGGCGCTATCATTCGATTATCACTTTGGAAAACCGCACGTATTGTCCACACGAGCTCGCGTCGTTCAAACTCTATCTGTTTAGGAAGTGTCAAGATAAATAGTGAATCGTATCATATTTCTTCCTGTTTGGGGTGCCTTTTTAAGCGCCCCTTATATGAGAGTCCCATGGGAAGATGGGGAATATATAAAAATGTAGTTGTACTTACCTGTTTTGACTTGATGTTTCAACGTGCTAACACAATCATTAATCAACGTCTGCAGATTGAGTCCTTGCTGAGGAATATCCAAGTCGAGGATCTTCTTCATCTCTTCGGGATGCTGGAACTCGAGAATCTTCTCGTTGCGGTCGTTTGTTTGGCGGACAAAGTCCTTCAGCATGTCGATCACTTTCTGAAGAAATTCGTACGTCACCGGAGAGTCCTTGTATGGTAAGAGATCTGCGAGAATGAAAATCAATCGTCAATAGTATGGAGTGAGTGATAAATAAACAAACAAATATGTTTTTGACAAGTAAATGTAGGAGGTGGAGTGTGAGTGTATTGTGCACTTTCGGGGCAGCAGCTGCAGCAGTTTGACAAACAGGGAATTACGCTTAAGCCCTTTGTAGTAATGTCAGAAATGTGTAATCCACTGCCGCCCCTGAATTCCAAACATATGCTGCACTTATTGCTCTTTCCTCTTCTCGATTCGGATTTTGTTTAAAACATTTTCTTAACTTGAAACTAGGATATAAATAGACATTTTCGGTAAATGAAATTTGATATACAAAATAAATTCTAATTTGTAGATAATAAATTTGAAATTATTAAATGAGATTTATGCGGGTTCCACGATCGCTATTCATGGATTGCACTAGTATTTTGTTTAAAACATTTGCTTAACTTCTTTTTCTCGTTAATTGATTTTATTTCATTGGTTGTGGAATGGATTAAATGGGGTAAGTGTATTAAAATCTACTAATTAATGTAGAATAAATATTTTACTAGGTGACATGGATATTGTTGCAATATTTGCTGAATTAATTTAAAAATTCCCAGATTTATTTAGCAATTAGTTCAAAAATTATGCGTTTTAATTTCTATAGAAATTTGATGTTTGGCTTCATAATTTTCGCTGAATCCTATAAATTATTATTTATTTGTTGAGTTTATTAATACTTTAATAATTTATATTTTAATTAATGATAATTAGTGTTATTTTAATTAATATTTCCATTATTAAAATTTCTATCACATTTTAATAAACATGAGTGTACAATTTTAATAACACTAAATGCATATATGAAATTGATGATTTTGTTAATGATAATTAAAGAGTATTAACTCACGTATTCGCTGATATCAATACATCTTAAATTATTATGAAATAATATTAGTTTAAGTTTAATTCTGTATGGCGAAGTTATCTATAAATTGCAGCTAAATACACAGCCAGCTAGCTTTGCATTAATTGAACGCACGTTAATATTGTTTGCGCAAAACGCTCACGTTTGATTCAATTTGCATTTAATCGCAAGCAAACACCAACGCCCCCCTTTCCGCAAAAGTGATTGGCAATGAGTGTAAGCGTAAATGCACTCTATCAATATTTGATCATTTTAATTATTCAATACGATGATCCCTTGATGCAATTCACACCGCTTCATAAGCTCACTAAACCACTCATCAATACCCAATTTCATGTATTTTACGTTATTTAAATTTTAATGAATTTTATAGAAATCAATAAATTTGTTATCAATTCTACTTAAATGCGACGTTAACAACGACTCCGTGGCGCAACGGTAGCGCGTCTGACTCCAGATCAGAAGGTTGCGTGTTCAAATCACGTCGGGGTCAAACTTAACATTTTTGCAGAAATTTCTGCCGAATAATTAAAAACTACATCCATCTTTCGTCTTCCCAAAGTGGCAACTTGACAAGACACATCTGCGTCGGCTGTGAGTACATGCGCAAGTGAATGCAGCATGAGAATAATCAGTGTAATATGGAGATAAACGCGTCGGAAAAAGACCCAGGAGAGTTTTAATTAAAACTCTGCCGAGCGGCGGCAACAACGCACCCCTCGCAAGCCCCCATACTGAAGAGACGTGCAGCAATGTCGTCCACATGTTGCCCAAGCGCAAAGGGTGAGTTTATATTTATACATAGTGTTCACAAAACTTTATCTATCTCCAAATATCTCATTTCCTCGTTAGTTTCACAACTGTTAAATCCATCTCTTCAACTTCTATGAAGTTGCTAAGTTTGATAATGATCATGACTTGTTTTAAAGTTTATTTCGTGGAATTTGTTACACTTTTCAGATGTGGCTTTCCCTCTGTACGAGTTCCGGAGGATATTAATATCCATCTTGGTCGAGAGTAAATTCGCATGTGCTTTTTATTGCAATCTGTGCCTTCGAAATGCCGGAAGCAGATGTTTGCTGCTGTTTGAATTAATTCCAAGATGTATAAATCATCCAGGAGTTGTATTTGGATTAAATCTGATTAATTTGAATAAGTTAGAAAGTTATTCCTGTTTTTATAGAAATTTCAGAATATTCTTCGTTTTATCAGGAGTACAATGTTTCAACCAGCGACGATTCGACCCCCAAGAGTTCGCCAACGGAGAATTCAATAATTAAACTGTTTTTCTTCTCAGAATTTCGTAATACACTTTCAATTTTAATAAAATATGTTCGATTAAACTTTAAAGTCAGACAATCGTATAACGATGACATTTGGATTTAAGTTGATACAAGATTAGAATAAATAATTATATAAATTTTTATTAAATACTTCTATTTTTAAGTGATTGGCTTTATAGGGCTAGAATCAGCGGGGGTCGAATCGTCAGTGGTCGAAATATTATGAACTTAATCAGATATATTTTAAGCATTGAGCAAGAAAACTAGTTACTAAAGAATAAGTCATTAAAGTTCTAGATGATTCTGTGAAGACCACATTTCGGTTTACCCATTTAATGATAGAATTATTTTTCAAAGATTTGAATTAACCATTTGTTTTTAATTTCTTAGTTTCATGTAATGCACAAAATTGGCTGGGGTCGAATCGTCATAGGTCTAAATATCATAGAATATTAACTAAGGTAATAAACAAAAGATTTGGCAGCGGTGGGATTCGAACCCACGCCTCCGAAGAGACTGGTGCCTTAAACCAGCGCCTTAGACCGCTCGGCCACGCTACCTTATGCCCCAAGGCACTTTAAACTATATCGCGACGAACGCGTTATCTATTAATATCTCGAGTAGAACTCTCAATTAACTAACTCATCATGCGCGCGCACACTGAAAAATACATTCGATTCGTGCTTGTTTTGGGCCGTTTGAGGGCGATGAGTAAGGCGAAAAAAATTGAGCGCCTCTCAAGGGGGCATTTTCATGTAACCAGGATAGACAGGAGTAATGCAGGCGCTAAAGCCGCACTATATAAACGCGCATCGGAAGGGACGACGCACGCCAGGATTACCGCTTGAAAAATTACCCGCCACTGTTCTCGCTTGCTGCGGCCTTGCGTTATCCGCGGCCGGATTTGCGGCGCGAAGAAAAATGGAAATTGAATCGGCAAACGACTAGATTTCGTCTAGTGAGCCCTCTGCTACTAAATCAACCGGAAGTTTTATGATTAATTTAGTTTTATGTCTTTTCCAAGGATCATTCTCCACATTTCCTTCAACAAATTGCTTTTCTGTTATTTCACTTCCCATTTTGCAAGTCATTAACAAAGAGCAGTTGAATTCTTTCTAAGAAAAATATGGGAAATACGAAAGAATTGTGTAATTACGAAAGACAAAAGGTGAAAAACATAATAAAGAGCTCCAAAGTAGTTTTGTTTGTGTTTATGAAAGCGCAATGCACACGTTCAGAGATTTAAGAGTCATCTGCAGATTATAGCTTTGTACGTCTGCACGAATTATTAACAACCCGATGATTTTATTGTACGCGTGCACCCTTAACCTTAGGGGTTAAATATCTATCCTAGGTTAAAATTTAAAATGTTTAATTTCAGATGTTGGTGTATATTTTTTATTTAAAAATTTGCGGTAGTAGCACTCTATTTGAACGAGCTCAGTGTAAGAGGATTTACGCACTTTGAGGGTGGTGAATAAATACGGGCGTCTGCGCTGCGTACCCTCGAATGATGAGGGTGAGTAAATAATAAATTAGTCAGTTTAGAGCCTCCAATTAAAGGATTACCTTCATGACTGGCGCCGCACCTGGGATCAATCCATTTTACCACATTTACTTACAACCAGGTGTTTTCAATGTATGCTAAGCTTACGTTAATTAATGATAAGAGATAATTATTAATTTATTATTCTTGAATATTAAGTAAAGAAAGTTATAAACAATTTTGATCAAATACCAAGAGTATTTGTTATAGTGTTTTCAATTTAAATTTATGCTAAGCTCACGTTAATTAATAAAACGAGTAATTATTAATTTATTATTTCTGCATATTAAATAAAGAAAGTTATAAACAATTTAGAAATAAAACTCTAGAGTATTTACTATAGCAAGTTGGTTGGTGTCTGTGATTACATAACTAATAATCAATAACTGGAAACAAAATGGCCGCCGTTTCCGGCCTGTCCCGGAAACCGGAAAGAACTAAGACGCGGGCAAGTATAACATTGAAATGTCGACCTTATATGATATCAACGATCTTGAAATTCTAACAAAATTTATGTTTTTGCTTCAGAATTAGATTGTGACTTGCTTTTAGCAAGCAGTCGTAATTGTTAGTAATTAATGCCAATTGAAAAGTCGTTAGTTTTCAGTAAATAGTGCTGATCTCAGTCTTGGACAAAATACCAATGTAATCAGCAATTTTGCTTGTTTTTGAGAGTACTTTAAGCATGCTTTTTGTTTATGTAAAAGTGAGTAATTAGAGTAGGAAACTTACCTGTGCATTTTAAATTTGCAGAGCTTGGACTCAACTTGTATTCTTGTGAGCTGGCCATTGTGACGATGACGAAGCTGTTGAGCCTGTGAATGCTGGGTGGTTGGTGGTGGTTTGTTGCTGCCTCTGCTGCTGTGTGTACAACACCGTCGCACGCCGCTGCTGCTGGAAGCTGTGGAGCGTCTAAGCCCGGCGCTTGGTGCTCGGTGGACGAAGAGCTAGCTGGCGCCTCCGCGCACAGCAGGTGACCCAATTTCGCGAGAGCGCAAGCGGGACGCGTCCAGGAATCGTGGGACGCGCGCGCGTGGGATGCCACCCACGCTCTTGTGGTCCTGCCTCCTCCACAGGGATCTCAAACCGCAAACAACGCAATAGAAATGCACCTTAATTTCGTACAAACTTCTTAGCGAAAAGACAAAACACCAACACAAAACTTTAAGCACTTATCATTTGTCATTTTATCGGATTTTGGAGAAAAATTACGGGATTTTTTACAAATTGTGGAATGTGAAAAAAAGTTATGATGTGATAAAAAAAATATCGTGGAGGTAATAATTAAATTCGTCGAATTTCATGGTGCCCCATTCGCGTTTATTGTTATTGCATTCAGGGGGCGGTTTCGGTAACATACATGCGCGATGACCCAGCGGGCTTTACGCCGCCGTCGCTGCCGCCAATCGCCGCCGAGCAGTTTACGCTTGCCACGGATGGATCAATATTCAAATGGGCGCTTTGCCGCCACCAGCGGTGTTGCCTGCCGGAACGCGCAAAGATTTACACCCTGTCTGTCGTTAAATAAACCAAAAAGGCTCACGTACTCACGAGCAAAAACTACAAAATGTCATACTACGTTCGTGGTTCAAAGGGGCGGCAAGCATGGCAGACGTGCATAATCATATTATACCTACGTGCGAAAAAAAATGTAGCACAAACGTGCCATACATTTTTCAATATTTCCTGTTATCATGCAAAAAATTCCTGTGCTTTTTTTCTAATTCATTGAAAAATCAATTCTCTATCTCGTTTTTATAACCTCTAAAATTGTTATTACGAGTTGTTAGAAATGAAGGGTTTTATGCCATTGGAATTGTGAATAAAAGGAAAATAATATTAAGAAATGCAAAAATAATTCGTTAGTCTTTCTCTAATTCATTTAAAAATCAATTTTCCATCTCTGCTTTTATAACATATAAAATTATTATTACGATTTTATAAAAAACAAGAGTTTCATGCCATAAACAATGGGAATAAAGAGAGCAAAATTCTAACAAATCTGGAAATATGTCCTTGACTTTTTCTAATTAATTTTTCTATTTTATAACTTAACTGTGTCTAATCAAAAAAAGATTTTTAATGTGATAAAAATTGTAAATTAGAGGGGAAAATATTAACAAATCCAAAAATAATTCCTTGTTCTGTTTCTAATTCATTTAGAATTCAATTCTCCATCTCCTTTTCATAACCTCTAAATTTGTTATTACGACTTTAGAAATACGAAAATAATTCCTTTTCTGATTCATTTAAAAATGAATTAGATAACTCTCTTTTTATAACCTATAAAATTATTATTACGACTTGGTAAAAAACAATATGTCTTGAAAAATGGGAATGAGAAGAAAAAAATATTTATAAATCCGGAAATAACTTGTTGGATTTCTTCTAATTTATTTAAATATCAATTCTCCATCATCTAGTTATAACCTCAAAAATTGTTACTACGACTAGATAAAAAAGAAGAACTTTAGTCATGACAAATATAATTGAGAAGGAAATAATATTAACAAATTCAGAAATAATTCAGCCTTTTTCTAATTCATTCAAAAATCAGTTTTCTATCTTCTTTTTTATAACCTCTAAATTTGTTATTACGATTTTTTAAAAGAGTTTTATACTAAGAAAAATCCCAAAAGAAGGAAATATATTAACAAATCCAGAAATAATTTCTTGTTCTTTTTCTAATTCACTTAAAAATCAATCCTCTATCTCTTTTTTATAACCCTCAAGTTTGATAAAAATTATTTTATGCCAAAAGAAATGCGAATGAAAGGGAACAAATCTATTCAAATCCAGGAATAATTCTTTGATTAATGATTAATTTTATCAAAATGTCATTTAACATTTGTAAGATTCATTTTGAACAAATAGAATTTACCCTTGGCCTTTCTCTCTCTTCGTCCATTGTTACTACAACCCTTTCACCGTGTAATTTATTATATTGTGACAATTTCACTCTTACGTTTCAAAATATTTCATTTCACGCTTATCAACCGAAAAAATATCCAAGATAAAAAATTGAATTTTACGTCAAACTTTGGCAATAGCCAAAAGTATAAAATAAATCCGGAAATGGACCTACAAACGCGATAACAAATTGAAGTTTGATTCGTGTGAACTTTCCCATTTTCCATACACATCCCTGGACGTTTTACCAGGACACGCGGGTTGTGTTTTAACCTATACTCGTGCTTTTCTCTCTCTGTGTGTGAGTTTGCAAAATGCGCCCGGGAATTTCATCAGCCATCAGCATTACCGCCGCCGCTGCCGCCGCTAGCACTCGCTAGCCTTGTTCAAAGTTGGTCCAGCCGCCCCCCGAGCACTCGGTCGTGGATTCGCTGTCGCCACAGCGACGATCTTTAGTTCCTCGCTGACGTCAGAGGCGCGCTTGCAATTTCAGTTGGAAAACGTATTTTTTGCGCGCTTATATAATCTCATAAATTATCCTTAATTTCCCGTTTCGACGGCGTCATAAATGCGACACTTAATTACTCCATTCCCGTCACTTACTAATCGAATTTCATCCTCTAAATTTCCCATTTCCAACCTTAAACCATGAGCAATCACAATTTCAAGTTATCCTTAATAAAGTCGAAATTCTTAAAGTTTGCGCTCGAGTGTTTCTCAAATGCGAAAAGTATGTTCCGTTGAAGGTGTATCTTCTCTCGTGTTTTACGAATATATTGTTGGCAACATTTGGCACCGTGCCAGAATCAATAGATGCGCATCTGGCGAATGGAAATCGAGCAACACGCTTCGAAACTGCTTTCCAATTCTTCGATTTTCCTCTACGTTTTTCTTTTACATTTCCATTCAAACTGAAATATATGAACTGATTTATCAATACCTCAAAACAACTTTTTTGTTGCTACCCTTATCATTTTCTACTGCCGGCAGTAAAAGTTTTTCTCAGCGAATCAATAACAAAAGTGCGTATTTTGTTTAATTTAGTAAAAGGACTAACACGTATTGATTATGCATTAGGCAATAAATTCAATGTTATCATATCATATGCTGTGCCACTGCGTGTGTTATCATTATTGTCACACTAATGTATTATTACCAACGAAGTTATCAGCACACTCAGAGGGCTATAAATTCTACGCAATTCAATTAATGCAAACACACTAAACTAAACGCTTCGAATTCCAGAACGTACAAGGTGAGTACTGAATACATTTGTGGTAGGTTATTAACAAATTAAATACTATGTTTCCGACATAGAAAAGTGGTTGTGCGTCTTATCTAAAAATTAATCTTTAAGACATTGTCTATTAATAAATCTAAAGTCTCTAAAAGTACTCGAAATAATTTGGGAATCACTAATTTACCTATATTCTTTATTTAGAATTCTGAGGTTATGTCAACAACAAATGAATGTTATGATGGATCTTTTAATTCGGAAAATACGATTGTTATTATTTATTGTAGCGTACATTTAATTTGTATACATTACCATTGCACATTTACATATGAATCTGTCTATTTTGTGGTGGATTTGCATCTAGTTATGCTTCAGTCAAACTCTCTCGGTTTGGCAACGGTGGAAGAGTCACTTCAAGCCCGCTTGAATGTGCATTCGTGCTGAAAATGGCCGCGCGTGCTCCTGCTGCTGACATGTGACGTAATGTGCACATTGCTTTTTCAATTGTTGCTCGTGTCCTGGCATTTGACTTGCGTGCTGCCACTGACTTGCCACGCGATTTATGATTCCCGCTTTGCCGTCTCCCTTCACCCCATGCAATGCCCAACTTTCCGCATCACTGTCGCAACATCCCAGAGGGTGGCATGATATATCGTCGAGCTGTGAGGACACTTATTAAATGCCTAAACAAAATAGCCAACAATAACCTTTATGTTATGAAATTTTAAGGGACAATTTGAAATAGGCAGGATCAGAATTTTGATTGCGAAAATTAATATTATATGAGGATTATGAGGGATAATTAGAAGCAAAACAAATGAATAATGAATAATGATAAAAATTTCTTTGTTTCAACTTTGAAAGTTTTCATGCCCCCTCGCAGGATATAAAAAACGTCATCAGTCCCCGGTGCAGGATGTCGATACTGGGCGCGCCGCTCCACCTCCTGCTTCTAATGACTGCCACCACCAGAATCGCCGCCGCCACTGCTGCCGCCAATGGTGAGCGTGCAATTGAGCTGCCGGAGGCGCGACGCATTTGCGCATCGCTGTGTATCGCTGGGCTGGGCGGGCGGCCGTGCGGTGAAAGTTGCAGCCGCATCCAGCCTGAGCCATTGCCGCCGCCGTCACAGTCAAACGCGAGCGCCGTCACGCAGGCGACGCTGCCTATGCGTCCTGGCCGCCCGCGGCAAGGCGCGTGTCCTCTGCTCTGCCAGTATCAACTTGGATCACCGCGCTGCTCCTGTCCTTCGGTGCTTGTCGACGACCCGGTGGATCCGTTCAGCGTCGACTTCCATCGCATCTGCGCGTACTTCTGCAACGAGCAAAACTACAACGTCTACGGCTGCCGCCCCTGCGACTTCTATCGCCGTGCACCATATCTCTCCATGAGTTTGCTCAACCGCCGCGTACGCCCCACCGAGCCCGCCGACGAGGAGGACTGGACCGAATGGTGTCGTCAACGCTGCGCCATCGCCGACGGCGGTACAGCTTGCGATTGCACGCTGAATCTGCCTCTCATGGCATTTCCATCATTCAATTTCAACGTACCAGCCGCACCTGCCGCCCCCGTCGGCGGTGCCGTCGCACAAGGAAACGAAACAAAGAGTAATTAATCATTATTTCGCAATGTTAAACAAATTCGATTCTTTTCAACTAATTACTAAGCGTAATATGTAAATTATTTGTACCTGCAACGATTCTAAAATATGATTAGACCTGCTTCAAACCGCATCAGCAAATTCATGATGCTAATTCTACTATTAACTTAATGTATAAGTGAACAAAACAATAATTAAGTAAGTAAGTTACTTTTAAACACATGCATAAAACACAAGTCACAAAGTCTTCCAAATGCAAAGCATGCGAACAAAACAGATTACAAATCTGTCTTTGCAAAATTAATGTATTATATTGATAAGAGCCAAAAACAAAGTTGTCTATAATCCACGCATTTATATTATATTATGATAAGATGTACAAAACATATCGATTCAATTCAGAAACAAACGCTTTCATAAACGCACGCAAATTGTTGTTAAACAACACTAAACAGCCATTTTGATTTAATGCAATTATGTTCAGCACTTTGTTAGTTATTAGTAGCACTCTTAAGCCATGTTATATTCCTACAAATGTAGTTTTTACGTGTAGAATAATCATATCAAGAGAGTGTACGAGCAACCAGCACGTTTGAATGTGGACGCGTGCGTTTCATCAGTCATGATGAAACACTCATATTTTTCCTACTTATGGTCAATATTAAAAAAGTAATTTGTTTATATACGCATAAATATCGACTACAATGGTGATTGTACGATACTAGAGCGCTTTAGAAATCATTATCATAACCGAGTTTAGGCTGCCATTGTACAAACTAAGATAATATTGTAAAAAAACACATAAAAAGCATATACGAAATGTCATATAAAGTAGGTAATAAGAGTATTATTTCATTATGCGTATCATTTTAACGTTCTCACATACAAAAGCAAACTGTTGTGTAAAGACAATAACTATTTTAGGACACTTTAATGTTAATCGCGTTAAAATGTATAATTAAATGATATATCTATTGTATGTAATAAAATGTGTAATAATATGATAACAAGTATATTGTAGGCTAACTAAATACACGTATGACTCCTCAATTACGGAATTTTCTTGTTACCCTCACACAAATTGAACGTTTAGAAAAGTTTTAAACTTTTGAATTTATGCGCGTCTTGCTTCTCGCGTGTGAGCGTCAAGATTCGTAAGGTTTCGTAGCTGTCATATGGCAGGCAACCTTGACAATTGAATCGTGCCAGTCATCTGCGGATTTGTTGACACTCGTTTCAGGATAATTCTGCATCATTTAGAAACATTTCAATAAATATGACTTTAGTACGTGTTGTTGAAGACGAGGCCCATTTCCAGACGGAGTTATCCAATGCATCGGCTAAGCTAGTGGTTGCTGATTTTACAGCCACTTGGTATGTTTATAACCTCATTTCACTGCAGTCTCTTAATTTTACTATGAATTCTATTTGAATCTAAGGTGTGGGCCCTGCCAACGCATAGCACCTGTGTTCCAGCAATTGTCTACAAAATACCGTGAGGCAATTTTCCTAAAGATTGATGTCGATAAGTGCCAGGATACTGCTGCTAGTCAAGGAGTATCAGCAATGCCAACCTTCATCTTCTATCGCAACAAGGTAAGATATTTAGTGAGCTCAGTGCAAGTAGTTTATTTTGGATACATTGCATTCTAGGTGAAAATCGACCGCATTCAAGGTGCTGACCCTAGCACATTAGAAACCAAGATCAAGCAACACTATGGTGAAGGAGATGGACTTGAGGGTGAAGGTGTTGGTGGACATGTAAGTATCATAGGGGTGAGTCTTTAACAAATAAAATGTTCATCTGCAGCAACAAAATTCTATGGCTAATTCATTGATCTATCCAATAATAATTGGTTTCTTTCTAGTACAAATATGCATTGGGAGATGTTAAAGAACTGTAATTATTTTTGAAGCTACAGATTTGAACATTTTACAATGGATGAAGACATTATTTAGATTTTTATACAGTTTATTGCATGTATTCATGTTTCAAATAAAAAATTCTTGTTTTTAGATGGACTTGGCTCCATTCATTATGAAAGCACAATGTGAATGCTTGAATGAAAGTGATGATCATCCACTTGCACATGGCTTGCAAGCTGGTGGTGGCTTCTTGCAATCTGATTGTGATGAACAGGTGAGAAATTGTACTTCTCTCATGATAAATGCATTTGAACCTTCGCTTGTTGCAGCTTATTATTTCAATTGCATTTAATCAAAGTGTAAAAATACATAGCTTGAAACTGAAGGCGCCTGTTGATAAGGGACCGAAATATGTCAAAATATTTATCAACCAACCACGCACGTTAGATTTTGATCAGGCTGATAGTAACACATGTGTTCAGGATATTGAGTAAGCGTTTAGTATTATGCTTTTCCGTGAAACTAAGGTGAATTCTTTACAGACTAACACCGGAAGATTTAGATGGCAACTTTGTGAATTTACGCTATGTAAAATTCCAAAATGTGCAAAACATTCAATTCTTTATTAAAGATAATCAAGAGGGTGGTGATGTAACGCAAATTGACCATCTAGCAATTATTGGCTCGCCAATTAACACCACTAATATGGGAGATTTTAAACGTGTAGCTGGCAAGAAAGGAGAAAGCCATTAAAATCAAAATTAGATCGTTCAACGTTCACTTAACCCCGTATTAAAATTGTTGGTGAGTTTAAAATAAGCGGGTACCAGAATTCTCTATAACAGGATTAATACGTTTTTATTATGACATTCTGCCTTAAACTCAATACAGTTACTCAATTGAGAAAATTATGTTAATTGGAACAGTAAGTGTAATTTAATACCATTTCCATGATGTATAAAAGGAGGTAAAAATATTAAGCTGTTAGTTCAAGTCGACCTCTTTGTATGTTTAATAGGAAATTAAATAATCTCTCCTCAGAACAATTATTTATTCCTAATTTTTAATTGTAATTTAAAATCATTACTTTAATTTATCATTCCTCCGGTTGAGTCAGCACTGGTTTAGATCAGCGCGACCTTCACTGCTTCAAGAAGAATAACCTCACAAATGTGTTGTTGTTGTGATGCTTAGAAGTACCTTCAAAAAGTGTTCTTTGTGAAAAGAATTTGTGCAACATACTAAACATAACGTGAAATATTTTATAAAACAAAGCGTTATCGTTATTCACAACTATTTGTAAGAAATACAGAGGTATCTATTAGTAGATATAAAACGCCGCATGTTTACAACCTCAAATGCCATGGCTTCAATGCAAGAGCGTCTGCAAAGAAAGCGAGAACCGCTGGATAAATGGTCAATTCGCGAGTTATTATGTTTATCATTTGCCGTTGCCAAAGTTGGTGACCAAAATTGGATGTCTGTGAGTAGAAGCTTGAAACCTTTTGGTGACAGCAGACCCGCTGACTGGTTCCACCAAAAGAACTGTGCTGCTCAATATGGAGCCCTATTAGAGAATGTTGACACTCCCAAGCGTAAAAAGAGAAGTTCTGGGGTGGATGCCTTGGAATCTCCCATTGAAATCATATTGAAGAAGCTTATCAAAGAGAGGAAAGCAGAAATGAAGAAGTTGATGGAAGAGGAAAAGGCTGAATATAAACGACTACAAGAAGAAATGGCTCTTCTAAAGTCAGGTATTATTTACAACATTATACATTATTGAAGATTATAAACAAATATTTTGTTGATGTAGGTACTTTAACTGAAGAGCAATTAGATGCAATGTGCAAGCAAATTGATGAAGAAGAACGTCAGAAAGAAGAGGAAGCAATTGCGCATGCTGAATGGCTAAAAGAACGCGAAAATCGTAAGGCTGAATTGGAACGGGCCTGGAGACCTATGGTTAAGATACCACCTCAGCCCATTGCAGGACAAAAGCGCAAAGCGTCTGAATCTATTGACTCATTATTGCAAAGCAATGATAGTGAAAATGATGGATCCAAATCTGCGCCAGCCGACTCATCCACAGGAGCAACAAAACCCCTCTCGCTGTTATTATCTAGTTTACTAAAATCGCCTTCTAGTGCCCAAAATGTTGTTGCTACTACCATGTCACACTCAACAAATACGAGTACTCAACGTCCAGGAAACACGAGTGCAAATCCAACGATTGTTAGTTTATTGAACTCTACGACTACAGTACAAGTATCACCTGGTATTCAACACCTTGTAAGTTCTGCAATTGCCCAAGATCCAAGGCAGCAGCAACAATCCACACCACCACAATCAGCGGCGCCAGCTTCTAAGGATCCTATTGAGGATCTTCTGCTGAACAATGCTGATAATTTGGAAGACATTGAAAATACGATACTTTCTGTTGAGGGCGAATTGCCTGAAATTAAAAACGAAGAAGTAGATGTGATAATTAGTGACTTAATAGAAAATGCCGATATTGTTAATGATCCGGAAACGCATCTGCTGGACGGCGATGATATTATTAGCAATCTAGAAAGCGAATTAGAAGAGCTCGACAAAGAAGAGAAAGCTGAAAAGGCTGAAAAAGAACTCGAAGCGAAGAAAGAAGAACAACAGCAAAAGCAAGTGGAAGTTAAAACACCTGCAGTTTCAAAAGAACCAGAAGTCGATCCATTTGAATTTCAAGAAGATCCCGAATATGAAATCAAGTTGTCTAATCGCAGTACGTCAAATAGCGTACAAACAGGTGCAACGTCGTCTACAACGACAGAAGTTCCCGTCGATTCTCCGATGGCAGAATCAACTGAAGACGTAGAAACTCCTGTCGTGGAAGAGACCGAAGAAGACAGCAACAGCAATAGTACAAACGTAGAAGAATCTAAGAAGGAGGAAGTCTCGATCAAATCAGCAGAGAGTTCAAATAATGGAAGTATTGAGATTGTAGAAGTCGTTGTCATGGAAGACGAAGACACGAATAAAGAACAAAAAGAAGTTCAAGACAGCGGCAGTTCGAATGACTCAACACCAGCTGCAGTGGAGGTCAAGACAAGTGAACCGTCGCCGGTTGATATCACAATTCCCGAAGAGAAAATAAAAGAAGAAGTTAAAGAAGACGAAGTCAAGATAGAAAAAGACGCGGAGGATACGCAAGCTTCCTCATCGTCTCTAGCAGAAATGGAGCCTCCGCCAGAAGTAAAGGAGGAAGTGATTGATGAGCCAGAACCAGTTTTGCGGCGTGATACATTCACTCCTGAATATTCAGATATTTTCGATGAAAATATTGAAGTGACTAAATTGGACAAGGCTGGTAAAGCCAAACGCGATTATTCAAGGACTAAGAAGAAAGACGAAGCTGATTTTGATATTCTCTTGCCGGTGGAAACAACAGAAGATGATGCGGAGAGTACCTCTGAGCAGGAAGAAGCTAAGAAGGTGGAGACGAGCAGCAGCAAAGCGGAAGAAGCGTCTCATAGCCCGTGGACCGAGGTAGAACATGAATCTGAAGCTGAGCAGAGCGTTGAACAAGAACAAGAGCAAGAAACGCGTCCAAACACACGAAGATATTCCACTCCAGCAACTCCGATTGATTCCGTGCCGAATTCACCTGCCAGTTCTTATATTGAAGACGATCGCGAATATCGTAGTCTTAAAAAGTCGCTTATGTTGGTTTACAGTCGCCTTTGTAATCATAAATATGCATCGTTATTCCATAGGCCGATAACCAATGAGCAAGCGCCAGGATACCATAAAATGGTAAAGCGCGCGATGGATTTGAGTACGATTAAAAAGAATATCGAGTCTGGCGTTATAAGAAGTACAGCTGAATTTAAACGCGATGTATTATTAATGTTTCATAATGCTATTATGTATAATAAGACTGATGATACTGTATATAAAATGACGCTGGAAATTCAGCAAGAGGCGATTGAACAGATTCGAATATTACAACAGGCACAAGCTGATACTCCTGTGCCTGCAAGAAGAGAAACTCGGACCAGTGAAGGACCGGCCCAGAAACGTAAGAGGGAATCAGAGGGTCTACAATTGAAAAGCAAGAAACGCAAGGATGATTAATTAATATTGCGTTGACAAACTTGTTATTGTTAACAAACGGCCAATAGGTTTCGATGCCATTGTGATACACAAATATTTGAAATAATTCATATGCATTATATTAATTTGCTTTAATATCATTCAAGCCTCAGAATTAATTTTAGATAATTAACACGTATAATAAAAATATGGAAATTTATCGATTGCAGGAAGTAACGACAATTTTAAGTTTAATTATAAATATTGTTTAATTTCGTAAAATATTACATGGGAACAATTTCCTAATAATTGCAATTTTTATTAGCAGTCTATAAAACGTCCAACATCCATTCCGGGTCGCCTGTTTACAATTGTTTAATAGGCGGATTGCGCGTTTTGAAAGTGGAAGCATTCAGAACTTGAGTAACATATAATGTAAAATAATTATTTATGATTTATGTAATTATTCTATTCCTCGGCGAACTCATGCAGTGGAGACAAGTTCGACTAAAACGCGTTTTAAATCCTGAGCTGCAAAATGGATGGACAGAAATAAACGAAAAAGTATTTAAGGAAAACAAGTATTTTTTATTATATTATAAATTCACATATTATAAAAAAGACATTGTCGTGCGTTCGTTGAATCTTGAATCACGTTTAATTTATTTATTTACGTATGCGCACTGGTCGGATTGCGTTGGGTCATTATTTAGATCTTGAGGCCTTCCTTCTCAATCTCGTCATGGTACTTCTTCTTGTAGCTGCCGCTGGGATCGTACTTGGCTTCCAATTCCTTCCACCATTCGGGCTCGTGGTCAATCATGTGGCGCAACACGGTACGGCTTCCATCACGCTGTTTGTCACTGCACTTGGTGCAGCCGGTTTCGATCGCATCAGGCAGGACCCCTTAAAAATTGCAATTAGCATAATGATGCACATTAACTGAATGCGAAATATCATCGCATGAGCAATGGAAATGGAATATCACAACACATTATTTCCATTAGCATTAAATGTACCTGCATACAACCACTTTGTGAACTGTTTAAAAGTTTTCAAGGTAATGATATCCATGCGTGGCTAAGTTTAAAACACACTTACGTTTCAATTCAGCACCGTCAGGGCTGCAGTTGCCCTTTTCCAGCAAGCAGAAGACGTAGTTTTTCAGGAGACGTTTGTTCTTCAGGATTTCGTTCAGGTCGACGTTGTCGTACTTGGTGGTGTACTTTTCGTCGGCGGGACGCGCATACACTGCAAGCATGCAGGTAGCCAACAAGGCGAAAACACAAAGACCCTTCATGGTTTACTTGACAATGCTCACTTGATTGATGAACTCGAGTATGAAGACATCTAATCATTCGGCGCGCTTTTATACATCGAGTCCCCGAGCTCAGGTGAAGCGGGCACCGAGAGTGGGGTCTCGCACGCGAAATGCGTCACTTATTATTATTCTAACTGACATTGCCGATCGGCCGCATCGAGGGAAAAAAACGTAATTAATTATATTGAAATCAGCGTGCAATTGACACACGCACCACGCGCTAACGCATGTAAAAAACAGGACACTTAGTCACCCAAAAGAAACACTGACGACGAAAAAACTCGATTCGCAAAACAACCGCGTGTAGAGAAAACACAATCAACGTTGAGTCAAGATCAAGTTCTCTCTTGTATGTAAATAATCGTGAGGGATCGTAAATTGAAGAGAATGGCGTGCGATTGAAAGATGCGCTTACGCAAATCGGACAATAGAAAAAAATTTACAACATTTCCAGAAACCGCAATGACAAGTGCACAAATTAAACGCTCGTTAAGTATTGCAAGCGACTAATTGTGTAATATTATTATTAGTTGAAATAGAAATCTGCGAAAATCGTCATGCGAATTTTTATTGCTCATAAATAATGATGATCATCGTTTGTATGAATTATGATTACAGCTTTGGCGAGTAAGATAAAATTTTTAATAATTATATTAATTACATAAATACAGCTTGACATTTATTAGAAATTCGCTTGTAATTTGTTGTCGGCTGCAATTATAAAATTCTACAAACAATTTGTTTCTCAAGTTATGGAATTTTCATAATTGACACCAATTCATTTATTGCCGTGTTTATTCCAAAAAGTCCAAGTTTTCTTCACCAAAAACAGCATCAGCGGCTTCAATGAAAATACGCATGTATGCAATGTTTGTACGAGGCCAAGGCAAAGATGACTTGATCGTCAACATTCAAACAACTCGAACAGTACTGAGAATTAAATCCTTAGACGCATTTAAATATTTAGTCATTAAATTAAGCAAGTAAACAACCAGACAAATTGTTAAAATACAAGAGATCCATGTACGACAAGTGGCTGCGCGTGCGCTTAATATGAATAATATTAAGTAAATAGCAAACAAAATTCATCTGTCCAATTTTATTTTAATTGCGCATTTCCGGGCTTGGCTCCAACAGAAATGAAATCCGTGATCAAAAATGTACTTTTAAGTTGAATAATTAATACTTGTTTATTCTTCAGTTAACATTTTCTTCACTTAACATGAGTATCTCAATTAAATTGCAATCATTTAAATGCATGGTAAAAAGCTGCGCAAGTAAATTAAACCTTGGAAAATCGCTCATAAGTAACAACAAACTCAGAAACACTAATAATAATCGTAAATAAACTAAGTCGCTGTTCCAGCTTCTAAGAAGCTGAAATAATTTGCATGCGAGTACAGAGCCGCCTCTTTAATTTATTACTACTTTGTGCTTGAGCGTAATTGTCGTTTAGAATGTAAAGACTTAATTATGTGTATTAATAATACATTACTGTATGATTCTATTGTATTCTAATCTTTTCTTCATGCCAATCTGAGAGGTAGAAAAATTATATCCAATTGAAGAAACTTAATAACTTGTCGTAAGATTTCGCATATATTTTAAAATTAATTAACAGCATTGCGGGATATTTTACACTTGATGAGTATGCGTGTTAAACGCACGACAATGAAATAAATGAAATGAATGTGCATACAATAATAATCCACTTAATTAGACGCTGATTAATTAGCTCAAGCTGACCATTATGTAATTCGTTGCATGAAACAATGCCTGTGATTATTACACTTTAAATTAAATATAATGAATATGCACTAAAACGACATTCACAGGCTGAAATTTGTCATTTTTTCATAAATTATGGGATAACTTAATCCATTTGATAATTATATTTTCATTATGAGCTTTTTGTATAGATCTAATATCCTTGCGCGATGCGTTGATACATTATCCTTAATGATGATGAGCTTTTGATTTCTTATCTTTTGCTATAAAAATAACACGCAATAATATCGAACGTTTATTCACAATTTTCGTGGATCAGAAGGGTTTGAATATTGTATTGAATTGTTTACGAGTTGACGAAAAAAAGATGGCGATAACACATGGATATCTTACTGGATCTATATTAATTCTATTATCACTTGTAGCTCATGGCGAAAAGATGGATGGTATTCCAGATAAGTACACCACCGAGTTCGATGGCACTGACATCGAACCGCTCTTGAACAGCAAGCGTTTGTTAAACAATTACGTCAATTGCTTAATGGATCGCGGACCTTGCAGTTCCGTCGGTGCAGAACTGAAAAGTGAGTACGTTTATTGCACGCATGCGATGATTACACAAGTCTTCTCTTCATTTAGGTTAATTAATTTTATTTAATTGCATTATTATCGAAATGAATTCTAATTCCTGCCAATTAAATGTGCAGATAAACAAAAGTTTCTGACTTGCGTCAGTATGGAATTATTTTATGTTCTTTTTTCAATGTAATATTCCATTGACTTAAATTGTTTTGTAAGTGGAAATTTTTGTTACTATTAGAACATGTCCGGGAGGCACTCGAAACGAACTGCGCCAAATGCAGTGCATCTCAAAGATCCAAAAGTCTACGAATTCTTCTGCATTTGAGTGAAAAAGAGCCAGCAATCTTGAAGGAGTTGAAAGCTAAATATGATCCGGATGGAAAATACGAAGCGAGATATGCATTTTAAGTCAATTAATCAATGGAAATATAAGATTTAAATTTAAGCAGCTTAATTAAGAAGTAACAAGAAGAAAGTGTTTAAAATAGTTGATGCATCTGGTTTGGAAGGTGTCTGAGCCAACCTTAGAGCAAGTTGCACTTAAAGATTAAGCTGACTGCAATAATGCAGTCGTTTACCATGTAAGGCCATCCGAAAACCCGATGCACTTGATGTGGCACCTACACGCACCATGCATCGATTTCCCTCCTTAATCACAGTACACCTCCAAGTATATAAAGACATTTTTCAATTGAAAATCCACCGAAGACGAAGAAGAAGAAGAACAACTTCATCATGAGAATTCATTTGTGCATTGTGCTCTTCGCCAGCGTGGTTGTTGCGCTCAGCAACGCAGAGAAATCTTCACGCTTTGATAACGTGGATGTTGATCAAGTTTTAAGCAACAAACGACTTCTTAAAAATTACATTGATTGTCTGCTTGGGACAAGAGCATGTACTCCAGAAGGTGCTGAAGTTAAACGTAAGTAAATCACAAGAAAAAGTGCACAAAATAAAGGAGACTTTCATTTAGGTATACTTCCGGAATCAATCAAATCCGGATGTACAGATTGCACTCAGAAACAGCAAGAAAATTCCAAGAAAGTCCTGCGTTACTTCCTCAACAGCGACGAAGATTACTGGGAAAAATTGGAAAAGATTTACGATCCCACAGGAGAATACAAAAAGCGTTATTGTGATAAGGCCAAACGTGATGGTTTGGTCACTGGTAAACGTTGCTTTTAACTTGATGAAAAGTCCCTAAAAGACTCCAAATTAAATTTAGATTTAATTCATTCGTAATTTGTTCACTCGATGCGAATCACGCAAAGTTTCAAGTTTTTTGACCAAAACATTATTTTGCTGATATTTATAGACAACATGCGCCTGCGTTTTTTTCTTATGTCAACTTTTTAACCAACTAAACATTGCAATTACACTAATTATACACCTGTCATAACTCGCTTAAACGTTATTTATAATTAGCGATTAGAACAAAAAGTGCGTTCATTAATATTCCGCATGAATTAATTGCGAAAGTGTCATCGAAATAAATATTTGCAAGATATGCGAGGATTTATAACGTCCTCTAAAAAAGATTTGAGTATTTATTTTTATTCGTATTAAAGCCATTAAACTTTGCAAATTTATTACAGCAAATCCGAATCCATTAACCAAATTTTGCTGATGAACTTGTCCTGTCGTCCCCAAAGAGCATCAATATCGTACACGTTGATCATGCATACCAAAACATCGTAATCTTTCTCAGGTGTTAGTGTGATTAATGTGGGTAGGATTCATACCTGTGGTCCTTGACACAGCACGAGGACAAACGTAATTCAACTTCTCAGAAGTTGCGACGATTCAAAGTGACTGACTTGACGCATAAGGGGTTAAAAAACACAACAGATAAACAAAAATTAAGATTATTTCTTTCATTCTTTGACGCACTTCGTCCTTATTATTTCCAGATTAGTCTTTTGATTGACTGCTTAATTAAATAACAAAAGCATTTTAACAATACGAAAAACTTATGCGTTTGAATGGCTGTTACAACAAGTTCTTTGATACAAAAAAAATCTTTCCATTCAATGACTAGTTTTCGGGCTTGGAGCGCTAATTTTAACTAAATGTTTAGTAGCGTTTGAGAATTGAAGTTTTTGACATGCAAAATAACACGGAAGAGTACGTTAAAACAATATTTACTTACTATTTTTATTGCAAAGTCATTTCAGAAAAAAGTTTTTTGCAATTACCAAAATAAAATGCGTAGCCATCATAACAAAACATTGTTTCCTCGCTAATATTCTAGAATATTATTCAAGATGTTAAAATTCTTGATTGTTCTCGAAAACTACTTTCTGACTCAGAGAGTACGAGCCATTGATCAATTGTTTTCTGATTAAATATGCAAATGTAATAAGCGTGCAATTTATATGCATTTTTTGTGTTTCATTTACAACGCGCCAGTTGCGTTGACCAACGATTCCAACGTCGATTCGACTTTGTATTTCAATGCATTTTTCCGTGTATGTGTACGATGCACACGACTTTGCAATTATTTGCATATTAGTGAAATGTCCTGAAGTAAACGCCGCGATATTTTTTCACAGCTCGCAGCCTCCTCAAGGTTATCCTTGTTACGTAGTTGCGTTCGCGTTCGCGTCGCGCAAATAATATTACAATAATTGATTTCTGATCGAATTACATATTGATTTTCAATAGTTTGTACTTCTACTCGCCTTACACCTATTCCAGTATATTTATTTCAAGTCACGATCAAATTATTATCTACAGTGCGTGCAAATTGAATTCTAATGTAAGTTCTTTACGTTTCTATACTTGTAACAATAATTAAATTTTTAGTTTAGTTAACTTTTAAACTACGTATAGACATCTCTCGGCCAAACCTAACATGAAGCAATATTTCATTTCGATATAGAAGGAACCGGTTTTGCTCCCTCGTTTACAGGTTGCTGCTTAATAATTCTTTTGATTAGTTTGAAGGCGATTCAACAAGAGAGCGCTGCAAATTGAAATTTGAACGCATGACATTGTTGTTTAGAACAACGTTATTTAATAGACGGATCTATCTGATGAACACACAAATCACACAATTATCATTTTATATTGTTAGCTATCATTATTTGATTATGCGGATTTATTTATCGTTTACATAAGAAGGAAAAATCGTGTAATAGTTTCCTCTGAATATGCAATTCCAATCGTAATTTATGATAAACAATGTGGAAAGCTATAAAAGCAAACGCAACTTGGCAGAAAATTTACTATTAATTCAATGTATTTACTTACTGTTTTGCAATAGGTAAACAGTCGTGATGTTAAGAATACTTTGGTCTATTCTTCTTGTAAGTGGGACACTTACGGTTACTTACTGTAGTGTGACTGAAGCGCAAAGATACACAACCAAGTATGATAATATTGATATTGAAGATATACTAAAAAGCGATCGATTGCTCAAGAATTACGTTGATTGTTTATTGGAGAAAGGACCATGCACTCCTGATGGATTAGAATTAAAAAGTGAGTATCAGAAAATTTATTTCAGAGGAGAGAAATATAAAATTCTATATTTTAGAGAACATGCCTGATGCAATTGAAACCGATTGCAGTAAATGCAGCGAAAAGCAACGTGATGGATCGGATAGGATTATTCGATTCTTGATCGATAACAAGCCCGAACTTTGGAAGCCATTGCAGGAGAAATACGATCCAACAGGCAGCTACAAAAAGCGATATTTGGAAAGCAAGAGTGATGTTGCTGCTCAACCAGTTTTAGTTTAATGTTTTGCATGCGTTAACCATCTTCAATCCGATAATGTAGCATGATAAAGATATTTACATCGATTACAAATAAAATGACAAATATAATAAAGTGATCAAGGATTTTATTACATTGCGTAATTTAGTGAAAAGTTGAAAAACCAACAAGTAAACTGGAAAGAGAAAAGATTTCATAAGAGAAAATTCCTTTTGGCGCAAAATAATAAATAAATTGCCACAACTTTTAATTATGTCAGTTGCCGAAAAATATTTGATGTAGAAATTAAGGTTTTATAAAAAATCTTGATCGAAATGGGAAAGAAGTTTGCAAAATGTAAATTTTTTTGGGGCAAAATGCTGAAAATCACTACAAATGTTTTATCACTTTAAGTGTAGAAATACACTTGAGTTAATTAAGTCTTGGCATAGAATTTTGTTGCAAATGGGGAAAAGACTTAAACTAAAAAATTCATTTGGCTTTTTTTGCGGTAAAAAGGTGAAAATTATTGAGTATTTATTTATTATTCCAAGTGCAGAAATGTACTTGACTTAGGAATTAAGGTTAGACATTGAAGTTATTAATCAAAAATTGCCACTAAACTAGCTAAGTAACACCAGAGAGCTACTTAATATTAACTACGGTAATAATTTATACATTGACTTAGACTAAACTCATACAAACTGTGAAAAGTAAACAAATCCTGACACTATTTATAGGCATTAAATAAGTTTTACTACCATTGTTTCCCATTAAACTATCTCGTAATTACAGAAGATACTTGAATAACAATTTAATTATATCGTGAAAATATGTTTTGGACTTGCGCAACGAGTGTTTAAGAAGTCGTTAAGATGTAATCTTATATTATTTATTATCACATCCTATAATATTGGATAAAAACAAATTTGCAAGTAACTAACGTAAATAACTAATTAGTCAAACGTTTAATTAAAACAAAATGAACCCAGCTAGGTGGATTGCATGACGGCAAAAACGCAGTCGTCACAAGGAAGATAAACATCAGCCAAAAATCAAACAAAACATCAGAAAAAGTCAACTTTTTCCCGATTAATACTTCAAGCAGTCAGTTAATAAATGTAGTTCGCCTTGAAGTTTAAAGTTGTTGCGTGCATATTTTACGCAGAAAATTGGGCGGCTGACGAGCCTTCAACCCATTCGTTCAGAGGGCTTTCAAGATGCAACATCTTAGCATTTTTCTTCTGTGCGTTATCGCTCTTTTAATCTCCTTCGAGGGGCGAGGGGTGTGCGGTGCAAGAATTGTGAGCAAACGTGAAATTGAAAAATACAGTAGCAAGTATGATAATATTGACGTTAAAAATATTGTGGCAAGTCGTCGTTTAATGACAAATTATGTGAATTGTTTATTGGAAAAAGGACCTTGCAGTCCTGAAGGACGTCTGCTTAAAAGTAAGTAAGATACTTAACAACTTCTTTGTTTTAATGCAATGTTTTCTAGCATATCTTCCGGAAGCCATGCAAACAAAATGCGCAAAGTGCACGCAACGTCAGAAAGAAATTAGTGGAATTCTTTTGGCACATTTAGTTGAGAATTATCGAGATATGTGGAATAATTTGCTGAATAAATATGATCCTGATGGTGCTTTCCGCAAACAATACGAAGGTACAGATGATGAGGAAGATGACGAAGAAGAGGAGGAAGAGCAAAGTAATTGAGAGAAAGGAAAATTTCAAATAAGTTATTACAATCATACAACATTGATGGAAGTTAGTTAAGTATATAGTTAGGTGTTTAAAAACTTGAATAATTTATTAATTGGAAATGATTGAATAAAATTGCTTGTTAAAAGTTTCCACGATGTGCCAAGTGACGAATGGGCAATTAATTAGTTAAGTAGCTTTTTAACAACTTAAACAAAAAACTATAAATACATTTCAAGTCATTAATTATTAGTTGTTAACAATTTAAAATTATTTCCGCGGTCAATTTAATATTACTAAAATGACATATGATGATAAATTTAATAAGTAATTAATATTTAAATAAATAAAATAGCTGTTAAAGCAACTTTAAAGTTATAAGTTTCATGCTTTTGTAATACAATATTTTAATATTAATCATCGAATAAAAGAATTTTCGAATCGTGAACTAAAAAGAATTCTAATCGTGAAATAAATCAGTCCCAATTGCCGAATAGAAAAGGTTCTAGTCGTGGAATGAAAAGTGTTCCAATCGTGGAGAAAAAAGGTTCAATTAGTGTAATGAATAGTATACTACTTATAACATATAAAGAATTCTAATCGTAGAATAAAAAATGTTTTAATCGTTTAATAAGAGTTCCAATCGTGGAATAAAAAGAGTTCTAATTGTGTGGAATAAAAAGAGTTTCAATTGGGGAATAAATAGGCTTCTAACATGATATAAAGAGAGTTCTAATCTTGGAATAACAAGATTTCCAATCGTAAAACTGAAAGAGTTCGAATAGTAAAAGAAAACAAGTTTTAGTTTTGGAATAAAAAGAGTTTAATTCGTGGAATAAATATACTTCTAATCATTACATAAAGAGAGTTCCAATTCTAGAATAAAAAAGGTTCCAATTGTGGAATAAAACGAATTTTGATCTTAGAATAAAAAAAGTTCTAATCATTAGATAAAAAGAGTTCTAATTGTAAAATATAAAGACTTCCATGATTAATACTAAAATATTGGATTGTAAAATAAAATTCAACTTTTATCTGATTTCTAATTAAACTTCTTCGTAGTAATTAGAAAATTAAAACAAATTTACAAGTAATTTTAGCAATTGTAAGCTGTATTATTACGTGACACGTTAAGTTTAATTACGCTCAATTATTTATTAAATACTTAAAACTGTTATTGGCAAGCTCAATTAAGAGTAATTATCCAAAAGCACGCAAAAATTTCCATAATGCGTTTCGCGCAGTTAATAATCATTAATTACGCTGACACTAATCACACTTCAAGCTTGAAGATCAACGTTCAGGAATAATTTTTATAATTAATTTCCATCTTTGCGTGTCACTGGAAATCTTCACATGAAGTCCATGGAAATCAAGTAAGCATTACAAACTGTCGTTCATTTTAATTCAATCATTTTTGTTTCAGCTTAATCGTCCTTAAACAAAAAGGACATTTAAAATGACGGAGGAAGTGCGTAAGCTGCTTCCGGATAGAAAAACTTAATTTGAGAAAACACATAAAATAACTAATTATGAATTTCACTTTAGGTAATTAGAGATGTCACTTTCTCGACGTTTCCGACAGGTTTCCTAATGTTTATCAATCACTCAACTAATCAAACGTGTACATATTTAGCATGGATAAATGGTAAATTATGAATCTTCTTATCATACCATATTAATTGTTAATTTATTTTCAATCGGCTGAAATGACAAAAGTCATGAGGAAATGAAAAAGTCAAGGATTTATTCGTTCAAGTTTTAATGATTGATTGGACATAATTAAATTTATTCATAAAACATCAATGAAAAACGATCGAATATTTTATACGTTAGGCCCCGTTAAGTAGTTAAGTATACTTAAACTTGTTTTTAATGAATAGGCAATTTTAAAAACACTTTATTATGATAATTAAACAATAGATAATTGTCTAATTCTTTCATTATAAAATTTAAATTTTGTTTTCATTATAAACCAGTTCTACAGCATGTTTGCAAATATTATTAAGTTATTTGGTTCGCAATTGTAGGTCATTCTTTTGTAATTCAAACAGAGACTGGAATATTGCATACTAATTTTTCGTTAATTTGATATTGACCCTGTATATCTTTAGGTCTTTTTAAAATACATGGTTCACAATATATTGAATTGAAATTGAAACAAATTGTCAATGAAACGCGATTATTCAATGAGTTTTATCATATACTATTGCATATTCTGATAAGAATGTTTTATATTTCTTTCTACCAAATCTAAATACATACGTTGTTTCGTTTTAAAGTTATTTGAGCTTAAAGATGATAAACTTTTAGCTATTTCTGTTACTTCTAAACTAAAGATCACAAAATTAAATGAGGAAATGTTTATAACTATGACAGATATGAATGTGTAATGCATTATTATATTTCAAATAATGCAATTAATACAGTTACCCCGTGAGTACACTTACCCCATTCCATTATGTTTACAATTTTTGAACACTAGACATTTAACAGACAAGATATTACTTCGTGACACAAACAAACTGTCCATTATTGAGCTAAATATAGTACACTAATTCTTATAATAAATAGAGACAAAAACGAAGAACAACTTATTGACCAAAATGGAAAGTTTTGCGTTTGTTTGCACAACACGAATGCAAAACAATGTTTATTTTCACAGGTAATAAATGTACTTACGACGTTTGCATTGGCATGCAATTGTAAAACGAATAAAATTGGTATGTTTAACTCAATTTACTTCAATTGAATGAAAATTATTAATTCACTTACGTAATAAGCGAATTTCCAGGAAAATTTGATTTATTTCCAGTGAAACAATAAAATTTATATTCTTAACTGACATTTAAACTTTTAATTAAGGGTAAAAAATAATTAAAAATTGTAGTTAATTTCTTATTAAAATTCTTGACGCAAGTGCAGATCATAAAAATGTTTTTAATGTTTTATCCACTTCTTAATCGTACTACTAATTAAAGTTTTTTCCACCAAATTACCATATTATTTCAAATTGCTCACAGATTTGATTACATTGTATATTTCTAAGCTAACTTTAGCTCGAGATATCGAAAAGAAATGTCTATTTAGTTCAAGTATAAACTTTTAGTCGGCATAAACGAACGTCTAAGATTTTTGTAATTGTCAAGGCGAGTTTGCTCTCTTAGACGAACGTGAATAACGCATAACGAACAGCGTTTGTTGTTCCATAAATTAACTATTGAGCGAATAACTTAAAAGCATATTGCAAATCACAAGTCGTATACGCACTCAATGAAAATTCAGGTTTTAAGGGCGAAAAATGATTCAAGTGTATGCCTTTCAAATTGCCAACTTCTTTATTATCTTCTTTGAATTGCAATAATTTTCAAGTCAATCAAGCAAGAGAAATCTTTTATGTTCCAAACTGTTAAATGACGGTTTAAGGCTTTAAATAATATGCAAAAATCTCTGGCAAGTAATGAGTTCTTCCTTGAGCAAGAAATTGCAATTAAGTGACAATAGCCTGAGAATAACCTTAAGCTATCATCATCGTCATTATAATATCGCAAATGGTTATTGATATTGCACATACAACAACTTCTTAAGTCTTTCTTGGAGTCGAGTGCGCATTGTGTGAGTGCGCTTCGATGGATTTAAGCATGGTGTGCGCAACATGCTCAGCTTAGTCGACCATTGTGCGCGGCGCTGGCGACTGCCCGAAGGTTGAGGTTGATTCGTGGTGTGCGCATTCACCAGTCTCATTTCAAAACTGCAAATGTTATTTTCATGTTAATAAATCCTTCCTAATCATTCAACGCAGACTTAAGTTAAGTGATTCGCCATGTGGAAGTTGTTCTTGGGTTTAAGTTCATGCGTTGCGCTCTTCCTGCGAGCCAACGGTCAGAGTCCTCCGGGAGGATACTACACAACTCGCTATGACCATCTGGACATTGAGAATATCCTTAACCAGAAACGGTTGGTGCACTACTATGCTGCGTGCTTGTTGGATCGTGGACCTTGCACGCCTCAAGGAGTTGAATTCAAACGTAAGTTTATCACTTGCTTTATTTTCCATTTCGCTTTTGTTTTCGCTCGTGCTGCAGGCGAAATGAGTAATAAAGAATGTCACACTAATTCAATGAACGGTAATAAAAAGCGACGCACGAAGAAGTTAGAGAATGCACAATTTGAATGACACATAAACGTGGATGACTCGAATGTAACTTGAGGACGACTTTCACTTAATGCACTTATCGTTTTCAAATTATTTATTGACTACGTGCGCTGTCACCTACCAAATACGTCGCGCTGCTTCTGAAGAACTTGAAAACTATTTATTAATTGCTGTCAACGTTGAAAGAAAGTAGTGAATCATTAAATAAATTTCATTTGAGAAAGACAACTGTGGAATTTCTTACATAATTTTTATTTAAGATTGCTTCTTTGCACATAACAAGTTTGCTCGATTCGGACAAGTTTTATTTTGTTGACCTGAATTTTTAGCTTTTTTGCTTCTTTTATGCTTGTCAACTTTTAGTGCATTTTAAGATGCATTTTCGCATAAAAATTCGTCTTATCGTCTTTGTTAAAACGGTATTTTTATCAAGATAATAATCTCAACATTTTTCGTTTAATTCTCGTAAAATTGGAACTTAAAATGTTGCATCATTATATAATATTTTTGCATGTTTATAAACAACATAAAGTTTCCATAGTTTTTGCGCATCTTTTGAGCAATTAGAATTGTAAATCGAGAATTTCAAAACGTTGTGACCTTTTTCTTAATACACGATTGATAATTTAGACATTAATCAACGCAAAGATTATTGCGCAAAATAATTTAGACATTAATTATCACTATTTTCGATAAGCTTTGATAGTTGGTAACAAAATTAAAGTAATTAATTCATTAAAAGGACACTAAATTAAACACAAAGACAATGCAATATCCTGTGTATTAAAACTCATAATTTTATTGTCTTTTAATTATTTATTATAACGCAATTTCTTTGCATTGTTTAAATAGTCATAAAATTCATCACTAAAGTTTCAAATTGGATACACATTTCACTGCGAATTTTTGTTAATTCCATTGTTAATTGTTGCTTTAATTGTTTTGTTATTCTTTGAAACTTTATCCGTAATGATTGTTGATCGTAATGTTCAATGCGTAATGTCTATTTATAAAACACTAATTTGTACGCGATATAAATATTGAACTTTTCAACTGTTTAACTAATTCGTTTGTCCATCCACTATTTTTACGCACAAATCCTTGATATTTTGCTTGGCGTTCAACTCGTACGTTAATTCTAATCAATAGTCAATTGGTTACTTATATAATAATAGTAATTGTACAATTAGAAGGCATTTCTTTGAGAGTTGGGTCATTTAATTTATTAATAAATGAATAGCAAGTGCGTAAATGCATTCGTTAGAGCTTGAATTTGCAGTTGTTATTAAACTGTGTTTAATAATGTTCATTCACGTGTAATTTACTGTAATGTTGTTGCTACACATTTTATATTTGTTAAAGAAATGAAATGTGCAAATGGTGTAACTTGTTGCATCATTATTAAAATACTTAGCATGTGTGATTATTTCTAACGATAGAAGAATTCATAAGAAAACACTTAAGAAATCTTTTAATTTGTTTAATATCGCAGATTTTCTCACAATTATACATGGTAAGATATTGTTGTTGCTTAATAGGTTGTTGTTGGTAGAGTTTTGACACGTAAAGTGTGCGCTGGTAAATTATACATGAGTAAATTTAAATATTTCCCGGCCAACAACAGACGACGTTCTGGGCTCAAATTTTAATTGCGTCTTATGAAGCGTAGGTACATCTTTTGGTTCCAACTTTAAATATTAGGAAATTATCACAAAATGTCTGTTATAAATACAGTAAATCTAAACTGTAAGATGTGATTTTTTTATCTAGAAAAATCCGTTCAAATCGTATTGTACGAAATTTCTTTTTATGATCGTAATTTTCAACTTTAAGAAACTGTTTGAAAATGCGTCTTATCAGTTGCATACTTACCGGAGAATAAAGTTTTCTATAAAAGGAGCTTACATTTTTAGTGCGTCTTATGATACAAAATTTGTTCTTATAGTCCAAATATTAAACTTTATTTTATTATTCTGGGAATTATTAATTTACTTGCACTACACACTAGTTATGATTAGTTATGATAAGTTAAAATTATGTTCTAAAAGATAATTTTAAAATATTTTTTATAAATATTGTGGTAAACTTTAAGTATGACTTAAGAGCGTCTTCTAGCCTGGAAAATGTACTTAAATTCTAGATTGAGCTTTTCAGACTTTAATTTTGGTTTAGTCAATTCTTGAAAGTTGGAAGAAATCGCGGAATTTACTGAAAAACCACGAATGATTGAAGAATTTGATTTTCTATGAAGACTTACAATAGCGTAGCTGATCCAGGATGACCACTAAATTCATCTTTCCTTTGTAATGAGGAAAGATGGCATTTTGGGTACACCCTTTCAACTTTGACGACCACAAAAATTATACTACTAATCCAATTCCCCCATCTCTGACACTGGTTTCTTTAATTATCTTCTTCCAATCATCCAAGGAATAGCTAGCAATGGATTTTAAGAGGCAACTACCCAATATGGGGTTAAACATTTATCACGATTTAGTATCTTTATTTCGTTATGTAGCACAAACATTTTAAATGTTTAAGTAAGTAATCTTATTATTCTATGAATTACTTAAGGAACTATTAAATTAAAAGCATCAATATTCATAGCGGATTTTATAACAGTTTTAGGAACTTGTTTTGTTGTTAATTTGTTTGTTTATTTGATTACTCGGCCGCTTCTTTATTTTTTGTCTGTATTTTATTGCACTGGGAAATTCCTCACAATCAAGAAAGCCCACTTGTTAGTTTCATACGTGAATTGCTGAACATTGTTTTTCAATAATACCGCAAAGTTTTTTTGTTAACTTTGTGGTATTATTTTAACAACTCGTATCAATTACATGTGCGCATAATTATTTATTTCTAAATTACTTACAAGTATGTAGTGTCATCTTTTTATTAGGAAATTCCTAATAGTCCATTCAATTAACCAATGTCATTAATATTTGCGGAATTTCTATCTATTAACTATACGTTAAATTGCACATAATTTTTTTCAGATTATTTATTATTCAAATCAGCTGTTTGAACATTTTTCAATATTTGTGTTCACTTGAACATTCTTTCTCTCATATTTCGTACTTGAATTAAAAATTCAAATAATAAACTTCAATATTATGTTCGCAAAAAGTTGACTTAAAATATGTTTTGAAGACTAAAACAATATTTACTAAGTTAAAAATATTAAGCGGAATTACTTCATGCTCTTAAGTTTTTGTTCGTTTATCATTGAGATAGCTAGCTGTTTACTGTTCGCCGGTTCGATTACCGGTAGAATGCATTGACTTAATTAAAATACTTCTCGGTTAATAAAATACATGCAGATACGTCAAGCAAATGTAATACTTCCGTTTCGCCTACATTTTCAATGCGAAAAACAGCTCAGTCGAGTGTGTCGTGCAATTTTCCGCTACACATTCTCGTATTCAAGGGGATTAAACCGTTCTTTCTGTCATTTGTTGCTCCATGGACTTTCACATCATTGCGCTTGTCATTTTCATCGAGAAAAGGCATTGCGGATGTGTTTCAACGCGTTCTAATCATGCAAAAAGATACTTAAACTAATCGAATGAATTATCTTTTGGACACACGTGAATTTAAGAACATGGGATTAAAACATTTTCGATAAATCATTCGTTCATTATCGTAAATGCAAATAGTGATTTAATTTGTATAATTAAATGCACTTAAATGAAGGATAATATGATGCGACACGGAAGTAATTTACTTTGCAATGAGTACTTGCACACGTATTTTTATTTTCATGCCAACTACTGAATATTTTCCTTGTCTCGACATGACAGTCATACAAATATCCAGCTTTTATACAAAAAAAGTATAATTATATAAAAACAAAGCAATAAACAATTGCATATCTACATTTTTACAAAACAATTTTTACATGGATTAAATAAGTATTTTATTCTAATTTCTGTTATTTTTAGGCATTCTTCCTGAAGCACTTCGAACAAATTGTTTACGATGCACAGAAAAGCAACGATTCGTAACACTTAAAAGCATTCGACGATTGAAGAAAGAATATCCAGATGTGTGGGCTGAATTAGCAACAATTTGGGATCCGAATGGTGAATATGTTCAACAGTTGGAAGATTCGTTGAATAATAAGAAGCAAGCACGTTTGCCCGAAGTACAACAAGCATCTACAAATATTCAAAAAATTGAGAACCCAGTGAGAACCCCACAAGTTGCACAAGCATCGAGTGCAATTCCTTTAAACACACGTGCATCGGATGATGGAGCACGAGTACCTGAACGAGTCAATATCCCTCTTCCAGGAATCGCTGAGCCTTTTATTCAAAATGAACCGGTCTCAGCGAATACCATAGCTAATAAACCAATAAGTTTCTCACCTGCTTCTTCTTCTTCTTCGACAACTTCAACAAGCACAACGACCACACGAAGACCAACAATAGCGAGAAGAGTTACTGAAGTTAATGTTAAAGCTGATTCTGTCTCCACCAATGGAGTAACAGTTAATACACAAAGAGTATCTAGTACATCATCAACCACTCCAGGTGTTCAAAAGTCAAGCACAGAACGTCCATCATATTCTATTTATTACACTGAAGATAATGCACCTCCAGTTGCAACTTCAACCCCGAATAGAATTTCATACAATTATGATTTTTCAGCAACGATTCGGCCAATTCCAAAATTGCCTGCGAATGGTATCAATATGGTGATTAGAGGAGTTAATAATATTATTCAACCGATTACAGATATTGCAGGACGAGTGATTACAGCAGGAACAGATATTGCTGGCATCGTACTTAATGCCCTTGGAGTTCGACGTACTTATTAAGTAATTATTGAGACCCATAATTTGAATACGAAATTAACGAAAATTATCAGTTTCTCAACGAAAAAAAAAACCTCAAAGAAACGTGATTTAAAAAAGAGCGAAATGGATTTTGAAAGCAAATTTTACATTTAATACTTATAAAATTCTAGTCAGAAAATTTTGAAACATTACGTGATGAAAATTTCAAAATTTCTTAATAACTTTTAAGGTGATTACAGAATTATTTTGATGTTAAAAGTACGCAAAATTAAAAACTTGTCAAGTAATTTTATACTTGCTCAGATAGAATAGTAATTACTTGTGCTTGATAGTTGTTAATATTTTAAATGTTATAATTTGTTAATTTACTCACTATTGACACAAATACTTTGCTTAATTGCAAATAACAATATTATTAAGTTATTATGATTAAGCAATGCGACCTGCAGTACTAACACTTGATGTTTTACAAATGCGATTTTTACATTTATTTCTTTTATGATAAAAAAATGCTTGAATGTCATGCTAAATATAATAAACTTTTATAGAAATGTTAGTAATAATCTCTATTATTACTTTAATTTATAAAGAGAAAAAACTCTATAAAAAATGTAAATTCTTTGGTTATTCGACTAGTTTATAAACTATTAAGTTTTTATTAACTTTCTACTTTGAAAATACCCATAATATTCGCAACAAATCGCGACTTTTATTAACAAAAGTTTCAAATTCTCACTTTAACAATGATTATCACTTCATAATTCGAAGGGAAAGTTCTTATATTATCAATTAATAATGAAACGTTGGAAGTCTATCGTTTGATTATGAATTGCATTTCTTCAAGAATTTAATTCACACCTTGTGGCAATAATATTTATTCTGCACCACGAATGGAATGCACCATTAAGCAAAATAATAGCAAATAATTCAATTAATATTACTCTCACGTTTGTCAACTTTGTGATGCACAGATCGATTGAAATACAACGTAAATAATTCAAGGATAACAAAGGGAAAAAACGTCTTTCAAAGAAGAACTTTGAATAACTTTAATACGTGTTGCACAAGTAAATTTCTAGCAATTTTTATTATTTCCATTTCTCATGATTACAAAATCTTTGACGATTTGAACAGCAATTTCTAGAAGCCACCGGAAAGAAGTGAACAATGACACTTCGAGTTAATTAGTCGACTTGAGTAAATAATCTAGCAATACAAGCAACTAATTAGCGCAACGTTTCATCAGCGGCCGAATGCGCACGTAATTAATTACCCAACAACGGTGCGGAATCACGTCTGCTATGCTCAAGAGGCCATCGTCGAAGCGTCGAATTTCAATCACGTGAGTGCCACTTTCCTCCGCTACTTTCGATGCGAATAAAAGAGAGCGGCGCGCGAAAACCCGCAGCAGAAACAGTGCCGAAATGAAGCGCGTCGCGATAGCTTTCTTCGCCGCCACCGCCGTCGTGCTGCTGCTGGCGGCAACGACCGCCAATGCCCAAAACACCAGGTACACCAACAAATACGACAACGTCAACGTCGATCAAATCCTCTCCAACAATCGCGTGCTCTCCAATTACATTCGATGCTTGATGGAAGAAGGGCCTTGCACGCCCGAAGGAAGAGAGCTTAAAAGTAAGTTGAGTTTAATCAAACAACATGAATGATTTACATATTTGGTTGTTCAGTTTGCTAGCCTTACATAATGCACAACTTTCACTTTGTGCTACTTACAGCGTGTTCTTCAATTAATGTTTGGACTTGTTTTTAGAAACATTACCCGATGCCCTTTCGAGTGGCTGCGAAAAATGCAATACGAAGCAGAAGGACACCTCTGAGAAAGTGATTCGTCATCTTATCAAACATCGCGCTAAAGACTGGGAGCGACTCGTTAAGAAGTACGATCCAAACAACGTTTACAGACAGCGATATGAGAAATTACTTTAAGATTCTGATGTAAAAAGTTTAAATTTGAAACTATTTTTGTAAATAAATAATCATTACCAGTCCACTAAGAATGTGATCGACTGTTATCAGTAATAATAATTATGATATCAATTAGAACTACGATAAGATAACAGATCCCATTGCAAAATATCGAGGTACAGTCAGTCACTGAATCATCATGTTACTCTACGTGTGTTTCATTCTAATTCAGCTTGTAACATGCCAAGAAGTTTATTTAAACAAATTGAACGAAGTGTGTGGCCATGACTTTCAAATAGAGTCTTCATTGAAGCAGGAAAACTGTCGGAAAGGATCTTATTTATTTCAGCATGGCATCAATGATTGCTTTCCAACGTGTAAATACATTAAAGAAGGTTTGGTAGAGACGAAAATTTGCGATGATATAACACAACCGTGTCCTCCAGCTTATGAATGCAAGGAGCAAGAATATGGTCGCCATTGCGAGTTGATTGAAGAATCATGCATGAAATATCATGTAAATTACGATGAAACTATCGACGGAAAATATTACAAATCCTTTTGGAAACCAACGTGTTCAAAGGATGGGAAATGGGCACCTGTGCAGTGTAAAGGAGAACGATTTAGTGGTCGTTGTTTTTGCTATGATGCTATCGGTAATCGATTACCTGGTCATCAGTGGTCGGATAAATCACAGAATATGACATGTGGTAATTGAGTAATTTTATTAATTACACAAAGAGTTTAATGAGTATATTTTCCAGCGTGTAGTCGAATGAAAGCTGATATTCTTGCGAAAAATAAGCAAAATAGTGATGTCAATAACCAACTCAATTGGCACGTTAGTTTGCATTGTGATGATGAAGGAAACTTTGAACCACTGCAATGCAATCAAGGAGTGTGTTGGTGTGCGGAACCAAAAACTGGAGAAGTAATTTCTAATGTCGTGCCCGAGAAACTATGGAAGAAACTTCCTTGTTGTATGAAGACGACACATCAATTATTTAAGACACCAATTATAAAGTGGAATTTCTATTATTACAGATAGCCTGTTGACAAATGGCGAATCGTATTTGCGTCAATGTGAAAGCCATTTATACGCGCAAACAAACTTGATTCGTGAGCTTAGCATTCACGGAACGACAGGATTCAAATTTCAAAGTATGGTGTGTGATAACGACGGCACTTACGGGCCCTATAAAATCGAAGGAGAACGTGCAAACTGCGTGTGGAAAGATGGAACTGCTTTGGGCAGTCATTCGATTAATTTGGCAGTGCAGGATGTTGCAGGAATGGATTGCAGTATGATATAATGTTTAATTCGAAATGGTGAGGTGTTGGTAGTGATCGTTTGCTTGGTGTGATTTCAGATTGCGCTCGTGATAAGAAGATTTTCGTACAAGCTGGGATGCAGCATTCGTTGATTTGCACTGAAGGTGGAAGTTATAAAGAGGTACAAACAATCGATACAAAAGAAGGTAAAAAGTATTATTGCATCGATTCCGATGGCTTCCGGAAATGCCAGCAGAGTGAATTTAATAGTCCACCAAATTGTATGACATGCCAAGAGCAAAACCCTGCATCATTTTCAGTAAATTCGACGAAAGCTAGTCATACATAATATAAAATATTTAAGAAATCAATCAATAAATTCACAGGAGAAGAAAGTCATGAAGTCTATATTTACAACTCGTGGAATTTTGCATCATTGTCTACTCCAAAGGACAAAATTTTGGGAAAATGACGTTTAAAATAGTTTAAGTTAAAAAAATTAAATAAGATAAGATCTAAAAAAATTAATATTTAATCAAAATTATTTAAGAAATTAATTAATAAATTGAAGACATAAAATCTGAGTTATTTATAACTCGTGGAATTTTCGTTCATTTTTTATTGCTAGGGAATCGACAAGAAACTGGAGTAATCGATAAGAAACTGACGTTTAAACAAACTTGAACTTTTAAATCCTTCATAAAGGATAAAATGAGTTTAATTGTGCCTCACCTTGAACCCTCTACACAATTTATTTAGAACTTTCTCTTTTTCTAATCGTTCAATTTCATATTCTTGTTGTTATTTCATTCAGAATCTATTTGGAAAATTCAAATTGGGATTTCTTGATAAAAATAATTAAAACATTCATTGATATTTAAAAAATATCAAGGAATTGCGCATGGGGAAATTTTGGTTCTTTAAGGAGTTTCAGTCACTCAGCACAAACCACTTTGAAGTAAGAAACGTAGGTCAAGATTAAACAGCAATTTGTGAATAATTGATATCTCTTTAAAAATAATATATGTAAGAAAAGATATTTTTTAAGATATTTACACCATTATAAATATCAAAACTTTTAGTTTACATAGCTGTTTGCACGGTTATTGGAGAAGAACCAAGAACTCGAAATCTGACGCAGACATTGTTCTATTTTATGGTAAATTGTTACTAAACTAAATTCATCAAATTTAAATACTCCAACGACTTAAAACTTTTCAAAAAATGACATTTCACGATTTCCCCTTGCGACCAGTAAGACGTCATCTTTTTATGATGGATGCTATATTATCAAAAAAGCCTAATTAAACTTAAATCTTGTTTTATATATAGATTAATTTTTATTTCTTAAATTGCACCAACACCTCATAATTGTGTACCTGTTATCGTAACATTATTCGCCTCATTATTACAGCAACTCCATAATCGTATAAAAATATTAACTGTTTGCACAATAAATACAAATTTGGTGATGTGCATAAACGCTTCGTATTTGTATGTACATGAGAATATTTTGGTTGAATTATTTATCCTTCAAATTGCACAGTTTTCTTTTTGCCCTAGGCAAGAGTAACTTACGAGATTATTTTAGCCTACGTATCATAAACAAAACATAACATTGTTTAATTGAATTAATTAATTATAACATAGCTCTAAATATTTTAGTGTAACATCATTAATAAACAGCATAGTTTACTCACTAAACAACTATAAAAAAGAACGGATGGAATAAGTCGTATTTTAACCACTCAATAAAACTAATTATTAACGTATCAATAACTCTTAAAACTTTAGCACACTTCTGGCTAAACTAGATTAATGTTGCAACATTTGCATTCATTTATTATTTATACACAACCTCTGGGAGTGAGACATTTACGTTAATTAAAACTATACTTCTTCAGTATTTATTAGAAAATAATTTGTGTTATTAAAATAGCCGTTGGTCCATATCTTTAATGCTTTCACTTAAAACGTAATTGTTAAATAAATTAAGTAGTTTCATGATGATGATGATGATGACGATAAATTAAAATGTGTAATAAATTAGCAAATTTAGAGATCCAACTTTAGCATGAATAATGAGTTAATAAAATATTTGTTTCGTTTGTCTTTTTATGACATTAGTTTAGTTGAGATATTAATCATTTTTTTGGTATTCACCATCTTAAGTAATTGTGTTAATTTTGATTTAATTATTGTTTTAATGTTTGCGCGCCGTTGGTCCCCTCGGGACTCGTATTCAGCTTTCGTCATTCGTCCAGTTCGTCCATACGACAGCGCACAGCCATTTCGACGACTTCCAAACTAGGATAATCCAACTCCTTGACCAGACAGAGCACCGCCGAGAGGATATTTGAATTCTAAGGAAAAACAACATTAGAGTTATTCAACTTCTTGTGAGTGATTTCAATTTGTTGTATACTCTAGTTACAGGTCGTCGTAAGAATGGAGGACGATGAGCAGCAAAACAATTATGTTGGCTAGCACTACGCACGGGTCCTTCATGTCTATATGCCATTTCGCTGCCTTCATCTCGACTTCTTGGATAGCGATCACCATTTGTGTACTCCTAGAAAACAACAGGCAAGTCAATTAATACCTCTGAAACCAGAAATTCTCAAACTTATTTAACCCACATCCCCCTTTCGAGAAATTAATAATACTGAGTGCTGCTTATATATTCCACCCCTCTTAATATTATTCAGTGACTTTCTCCTAATATTGTTCAACGTAGCTCCCGGAAATATTAAAATTTCGTTTCAATCTCCGGAGTGGCAAATGTTCTACTAGATTTCATATTTGAGAAAATGTTTTATCACCGATCGATAGTCAATTAAAGCCAGAATATGAACAAGAAACAATTAAATCTCTATCATTAATAGTTCGGCCACAATATAATACTAAAATTGAACAATTAAAATGAGCTAACATTTTATTCTCTTTCAAAATAAATTATCACTAAAGCTATCAAACATAGTTAAAATGTTGTGTCGAAACTAAATACGCGATTTAAGGCACAATATACATATATACATATTGTTCTATAAATATTGGAAATATTTACTAATATTGGTAGTAATTTACGAACATAATTTTTTAATTAAAAGTAAATCTTCCGGTACAATCTCACAGATGCAACATACTTTTACCATATTATAGAGCAAAATGAGCTTAATATGATCCCATAGAGAATGCGGCCATAAACAGCTATTTGTTAGTACCAGGTCGATTTTAAGATAAATTGTAGAATGATTATTTTTCATCGTGAATAACATTATAACTGTATAGCACTCATTTTTAGATAAAATGATAATTGTACTCCCTGGATGGCTGCATCATCTGTCATCTTGTTAGCTTCCGACCTGCTAAAGGAGCAAAAATAATGAGGACAATACCTTAATATTATTAGTTGATTGACTGGTGACCAAGCGTGATGATTCTTTATAATGATTTTCCGCGGGCGGTACTTCCTCATTGCAATTGTTAGTTGCTGATGTTCTCTGATGAACAATTAAAAAGCACACATGTGAATGAATCGTGAATGTAAGTGCGATTGATTCTTATACCTCGTAGTATTGCTGATGATGTTGTTGCTGTGGTGGTTTTGTCGTTAAAGGTTCATAACTACTTCGACGTCGTTCGATGTATTCAGGATCCGGTCTTCGTGGAGGACTCATCTGGAATCCAAATAAACACGTAAACAAATCAATTCCCCCCTTTTTAGTATCACTTATTAATCAATAGCTTGATGACGAATTAAATGTTAATAATGCATCGCAACAAACCTGAATCGGTGGTGAATGTTCAACTTCTCTTTTACCCACATTATTCGTATAATACGTTTCGTCCTCGTCGTTAGCTTCAACTTCTTTTTTCACATGATTCACATATTCATCCTCCTCATTCTCAGATGTATTCTGGTTAAATAATTAATACGGTTAATAATACAATGATGATCAACATTAGGAGCGTTAATTCTAAAGCGCACTCATTATTGTTTAAACAATTTCACGAGCAATACCTCTTGACGTGAAGGACTTCTTTGTGGACTGTATTCTTGTTGTTGCTGCTGCTGTTGTTGTTGTTGAACAGGTGATTCCTGATATCTATACTGATTATTCGGTACATAAACTTCCTCCTCGCTCTCCTGCTCAGCGTCAGGATGCACGAGTGGTCTTCCTTTACGCTGTGCATCGCGTAACTCTTCCGGTGTCACCGCAACATTATCCAACTTTTGCAATTGCGGAAGTGTACGTAACACAGCGTACCGATACCTAACCTCAACAAAATCTCAATAAATTTCAACACTTAACAATCAATTAATTGCATTACCCCTCAACATTCGTGCACGCATTTTCGCCCAGCCAGAGATTCTTCAAATTCGGTAAATTTTGCAAATACAGCACTTCATTCAAATCTCGAATGTCATTCTGTCGGATGTACAATTCTTCAAGTCGTTTGCATTGTGCAAAGTCTTCGAGGCTGTTGATTTTGTTAATGCTGCAACAGAGAATAATTATACGATTTTGGCCTAGAAAACGCCTCAAGCGCAACTTATTGAAAGTGAAGCGCGCATGTTTTCTTTTTAATTATCATACATGTTATTATAAAATGTGTAGCCCAGTCTGAGACACAATTGCATTTATTAATTAATCATATCGCGCACAACGAAGACACTATTAATGCAATTCGAATGGAATTATCGCGTGGACAACTTGACCCAGTGAACGATCGAATAGATAAAAATTATCAGGGGAGCATTTATTATGTTCAAACTGGGTTAGTTTCCCTTATTATCGAGGCTAAAAACTGATGGTTTATTGCTTTATCGATTGCATGATTTTCCTGCTTAACTGGTTGAATGTTGTTCTAGCATTAGAATAAATAATACGACGTCTAAAAATACATTCATATATCTATTGATCTAATATTCTTCGAACTTGAAACTTTAAGCGTCTTACGAAAACATTTCGGACATTCGTGCATCTCTGCAGCCAACTTTCCACTCACATAAATCACGACGACATCTTGCTAGGAAAATTCCGCAAAAGTGTACCAAGCAATCGCGAGAAAACTTTCTCGTACACGCGTGTCTCATTTGAAAATTAATGTGAACTCGTTGTAAACTGTAAACAATTTCCTCGCGAGTCATTGTTGAGCAACGCACTTATTAACTAATTGGCGCTTTGATTGATAGCGCACTATTAAGTTGGAAGAAAGTTTTCAATTAGCTTGTCCATTTATTTGCACAATTTTCCATTTCATTGTGGTTAGTGCTTTAACCTTTTTGTAACGAAAAATTGTATTATTGTGTATGAAAAAAATTCCATTGCTTAGCGTTAAAAGTTATTATGCAAATGCGCCCTCATTCGTTCGCTTTAGAGTTGTGATAAGCCACGAATCGTGTGATTAATCGTCATGTGTTCGACTACTACTAATGCATACTAAAAATACAGGAAGCAAAATTAATGGTAACCGAAAGAAGCAAACAACTATACACTTTTTTCCTTCTTGGCTGACCCGATTAAACTCATACGTTTCAGCGCCAAGAAATACGCAATTAATATGAATGAAAAATATGGCTATTTTCGCATCACGATTTACATACGAATGCATCAATATTTTAATGAATATTTCATTTTGCTACGCGTCAACATGCGCGGAGGTCGTAATGAACAGCCGAAAAATCATTGCTGGGAAATGTAAACTCGGGATAGAAACAGATAACATATAGGTCGCATCCATGCTAATAATACACGCTGAAGAATGCGCGTCTCGGACACACCTTTCTTATCGTTCATGTTTAATACTTTTGCATTGCGTTCGTGCGTTCACTCCTCGCGTAATGTAATCACGCTTAATGCAAAACCTGTTTGGATATCATCAAAATGATAATTACAAACGCATTTACAAATTTAATTAACCACCAAGAAAATAATTGCCATTTGTTTCTTTATTTATTCATTTAGTTAATTAGTTTGTCATTCGTTTGAGGTAAACATAAACAATTTTCGTTCAAGTCAAAGTATGACGAATTATAATAAGGTATTAGTCATAAATTCCTACGCGACAAGAAACTTACTCATCGAAAATGCGCTAATGATTATCATGTCTCTCGCTTCCTGTGCACGTGAAATAAATAATATTGATTTCTGCATGTGAATTTCGCATATGTTGTTTAGTTATTTGCAAGTTCTCAGCACGTTGATAAATGCGCCCCTGATCTATGAAAGATACAAATTATTCCTACTTTTTAAAGTTGATAAATTATTTATATCAAATGTACACGCGAGTGCTAGTGAAATGTAGAGCTACACGAATATGCATATGTCAGTCAGCAAGGACGTAAAGTGGGTTTGCAATTACATAATCCAGAAATATCAAGAATATCAACTAAAATTCTAACCGCACTATAATCACAAGTTTGAAACTATTACAACAAAAACAATTTATGAAATTATATTTTTCTCAAAGTTTTATTAGATTAATACTTGATAATTTTAATTTCAAGCAATTGCACGTTGAAATCCAATTATATTTATTGAGCTCTAGATGAACAACAAACAAGCAGAGAAATCCTTGTTCTTCCTACGCGTTCTTTCGACTGAATCCACGCTTACGTTGTACAAATCCATATATGTGAAAATGCGTTGTCGATTTTACATTGAGGCGAATAGCAATATCTTAATAACAAAAAAACGAACGAGGAACACACAACAAGATGAACACAAATATCGTCATGCAAACCAAATTAAAAGTCCATTCAATTGGAATGCAAGAAACGTATTTGCACTTTTACTGGTTTGCTTCATTCCTTCTTGTTGTATCGTGTTCGATAAATACAACCTGGCAGTTCGCGTTTTCAATAAAAATCGCCATATTTGTGCATGCGCGCTTGTTCGTGCGTTAATTGCAAACGTTTTGTCACTTTGTTCATTCAATGTTATATCTAATCTCCTACAATAAGCAAACTAAGCTAAGACTAAATCAATTACATAGTTGTAAAACGTCAATTTCCTCAAAGTTCACCAATTTATTTGATGTAATTTCGCATGAAATTATTGCAAATACAACAAAATTTACTAAAATGATCGGCGAGACAAAAGTAGAACAAGTTTATTGAATACATCAAATGAACAACAAAAAGACGGAGACGGATTTTAGCCAATTAGCGCAACTTTTTACTTGCTTTTAGTGCAGCATGGTTGAACAACATTGCGATTAAAATTTTAACAAGAACTTTAGTGCATTAGCGTTATCCTCTGATATATGAAGAATAGACGAGAAGAATGAATGTGTCTCATAGTAATTAATTCGTCTCTGTACTCTTTTTTTATTTTAGTTTACGCATCGTTGCTTTCATTCCACATTATCGGAGAGCAACTACCTTCACTACCTGTACGCTCGCCTCTTTGTATTTTATTTCCTCTCCGTACTTCTTGTATTACGGTTTAAAAACACGTGCATTTAGGCTTTTGTTTTCGTTTCACACATGTTTAATCCATTTGGAATGCGTTCGTGGTGTCTCCCACGATTTATTTAAATTACGCGCATCAAGATGCGCTCTCACTCTTAATTGTGTGCAAAGAACATACCTCAATGATAATACTTCTACGGCCGGCATGCGACGCAATAATGAAACATCGACCAATTCGCTACCCCTAAATTAAAAACAACAACAATTAGTTTAATGCGCCTACGGCTAAAGAAATGCATGAATTTACCAGCAATTGAGGCGTTTGATCTTGGATAAATCCGATATCTTGGTGCGCGCAATCACCATCTCTTCAGTCAACCTTTTGGCCATCGTTTCCTGCACGACACTGCGACTTTAATAAATATTACTGCAGGAATGTTGATCCTGCTCAGAAGACACACGCACAATGAACGCACACAAACTGTTCGTATTCCTGTGTGGGCCACAATCACATTTCGCTAATTGGACATTTAATGCTTTATTTCACCAACAATTATAGGCGTAATTTTGTAAACATTTGCGTAGAGCGAGAATGAAAAAGCGCTCCTCACACAAGCGCTGACATTTTCAGACTGCCGTGGACTGCCGTCTCCTGCTGTCCTGTTGTCGATTCTCAATGTGGTTATACGCTAGTCTGCAGATGTAGTGTTGTTGGTTGCCTGGTCCAGAATTATTTCAGCGCTAAAATTTGTTAATTAATAACTGATGTAATTCCATATTGATTAAAATATGATTTACGCAATTGTCTAACTTTTGCATGACAATTTTCCCTCCAAAAAGTTTGTTTCAAAATTAAGCGGAACGCGCCACCAACCGGGATTTTGTATAATTGATATTGCAGTGTATAACAATGACTATAGATGTCTCGCTGTGTACATACATAACCATTAATTATTCCATTCCCGCTTTTTACTCTGTGCATTTTACGTTTTTACAGTTGTTCAGTTTGCCGGGTGTAATGTATTGTTTAATAATCATTAATAATTCCATGTTGTAATAAGTATTGTGCTAACCGGAATTTGTAAGAATGGAGGCACCACTGGAGAAAAGTTTTATGTCAATATGTGATACCTGTGAAACAGATAAAATATTAAATACGGTTTGTGCTTCTGTTAACTTTGGACGGCTAACTGAAGACTGCACCAATGCTATTCGTAACCATTTTAAGAATTCAACCACCTCAGACTTAGAAGGTATTCGTATTTATACCCCAAATACAATATTATATGGAACACAAGTTGAATGTGATCCTGAGATTGTAATATTTGGCAACAAACCTAGTAAGCCAAACCATTTCATATGCGGAAAATTTGCAATTGTTCATGGTTTATTCATGCTGGTGGATGCAAAAGCTTCAAAACAATTGTACATCAAAACAGACGACAAATCAACACTCATCCAGCTTCTGAATAAACTGGTCCTCATCAAAAAGTTTCATATTCTTGCTGAGATGTATGTTGATGGTGCTTTTGACTGTATTTTTGCAAATGCATCTGATATTCTGAATTTACACTACACATTTGAACCAGTTAAGAACATTCAATTATCAATTGATGCAAACATGCCATATAAGTTTTCAAGAAAAATTCGAATTACACATATTTCTTCAGCGGTTCTAATACCTAGTACTAATAAATTCATAATTTACATTGCCTATGAAACAAGCAATACAAAACAAGTGTTGAGACTTCCTGAGTATTATCTTAATACGATTGCTTTTCTTGAAGTGGGATCAACGTATCTTCAGCTTTATTCACATAAAATGTAAGTTTATATAAAACTATTAAAGCAAGATACTTATTGTATTTTATTAAAGAAAAAAACTACATCTTGAATCATCTGTATATGATATTTTACAACTTGAAGGATACATATATTTACACAAAGATATGCATTTTGTGCGACAAGAATTTAATAGGATTGAACCCGTGAAAAGTTTGGAAAACACTCCCGGTTTGTACACAATACGCGTAAGAGTTCAATCGCATTTCTTAAATACCGATCGAAATCCAAGACCATACAAGAGGGTAAATAAAGATGGATTATTTGTGGGTACACTACCACATAATGTTGATCATAGACTCGTCGTACAGTTTGAGAATGGATCATCAAGTCTTTATTTTAATAATTTTAAATTCAAGCCAGTACCAATCGGTGCACAGCCGGGAGCAGAATTAATTATTTATAATGTTCTACGGTCAGAATCATATTACAAATCTACTATCTTAACCCATATGGTTGTTGATGGAATTGCTTATCCTCTGGATTCATTTACAACGGCAAATTTGTAAGTGTAACTTTCGCATTTATCTTCTACTGGATAAACGGTTATTTTAGGTGCGAGGAAGGAGAATCTGAAGACTATGAAACTCTTGAAAATGTTGATCAATTAATGGTGAATTATTGGACAATACTTCATTTGCGATTGGAAGTCACGAGGATACATGTGGAAGTTGATACACACTGGGAGCAATTTATGATGCAGTAAGTTTAACACACTGGGAACTATACGTTTGTATTATTCGTTATTTTATAGAGTGGTAGTTGAGGCTGACAACATAGAACGCAAATTGGTCACTTATGACTTTCAAATCTTCATTCGAATATTATTTCCATTTGCAACGAATAAACGTGTACTTGAGCCGGCATACGTCGTTCAGTTCGTTGTGCACTTAGATGACTTGAGTAAAAATGTATTTTATTCATCACTCTTAATGTGTCATGGCAATTATTTATATCCATTTCTTAATTAGAGTTTGGACCTAAGATTTCTTCCTTTCCAACGGCGGTTATTCACAGCTTGGGGTGACGTTTTTAGAAGGATAAAAACAATGGATTTGGTTTGCTTGAGAGACTTATCTCCGGAATTTAAAATTTTAAAGTTGATTAACTTTGAACTTGAACCATCCTAACTACCTAAAAGAAAATTGGCAATACAAGGTAAAAAAAAGTACTTTTAATGCTTTAAAATTATAATTTTAATATTATTTGAAAATATATCGTTTATTTTCGCGTCACACACCCAACCAAAACTGTTAACAGTACATTTGTGGAATAAAATAAAATATAAAATATATATAAGGTGGTATGAACATTAATAATAGATTAAAAACAATAATATATTATTTGAAAATGCTTAGATGATTTATCATGTGCGGCGCTACTAGCGATTGTATGTTTTCATCAATCTTCTTAACCTCATTTTTAACACATGCAACGTTGATCACTTTGTTACCTGAAGGAAGTGATTATTGGATAAACAATCGAAAACAACGTGATATCAAAATGGTAAGCAAATATTTAACACAAGTGTTATCTTTTCTTATGCTACAACAATATAGCATGTGTCTTGATACTCGATAAAATATTCATTCTTCCACCTGTTTTTGTTACAGCCTAAGAAGAAGTTTATTGATAAAAATCGTTCGGTTACATTCCATTTAGTACACAGAAGTCAGCAAGATCCTCTCGTCGCTGACGAAAATGCACCCCAAAGAGTTTTACTACCAGTTGAAAATAAGGTATGATTATGCATATGATGACCAATAATGGTCCTAACCTATAACATATTTAAAGGGTAAACAATTAGAGGAGCAAAAGAAATATGGCATTTTCTTTGATGACGACTACAACTACTTGCAACACTTAACTGAATGCAGCAAAGTGGTTGAATGGGTGCCAGTTGAAAATAATAGCAATAGAAAGCAGAAGTCAGAAGAACCATCTTCATCTAATCTAGCCTTACCCAGTTCAGTGTTTGCTTCAACAGTTGAAGAAGATGTGGGTATGCTCAGTAAAGCAGCACCAAAAGGACTTCAGCTTGATGTTGATCCTGATATTGTTGCTGCTATGGATGAGGATTTTGCCTATGATGACCCTGAGAATGAATTGGAAGACAACTTTATGGAACTTGCAAATGCAGAATGTGATGACAATGATGATGATTATGACTATGAAGATGATGATGATGAATATGATGCAAGTGATTGCTCATCAAACTTTGCAAGTGAAGAATATGATGACATGTCACCTGATGATCACAAATTGTTCTCATTCAGCAAAGAGGAAACGCGCTCCCGTTTCACCGATTACTCAATGTCTAGCTCTGTTATGCATCGCAATGATAATTTAACATTGCTCGACGACCGCTTTGAAAAGATGTATTTGAATTACGATGACACTGAAATTGGAGCGTTGGACTGTGATGAAATCGAGGGTCATGTGACAAACTCCTCAGCCGTCCTTTTACAATGCGCAGACGAATTTGAGAAGCAACAAGCACGCGAACATCTTTCGAAGGAAGAAACTAGGAAGCTAGCGCAACAAATGAATGGCGCTGAAAGTTCAAGTTCCGAAACAGACGATGACGAATTAGTTGAAATGGAGGTGAAGCCAAAAATGCAGTGGGATTGTGAAAGCGTTCTCTCTACTTATTCCACTCAATATAATCATCCCAAGCTGATCTGCGAGCCAAAAATGGGTCGAATCAAACTTAACAGTCGTGGCATTCCTGTAATTGCTTCTAATCGCCTTACAGCCAAAGCACTCAAAGAATTAGACGATGCAACCACGCGAGAGCACAAGGGTACTAAGAGTATTGGTGGTCGTAGCTGCGTATCAATGTTATCAACCATATCAGTACGACCAAAGGGTGAAACTTCTGAGGAGCGGCGTGAACGCAAAAAACAACTGAAAGAGTATCGCAAAGAACGAAGAATTGAGAAGAAAGCAACTGCGGATGCTTTCAAAGAGGAGACTAAACGGCAGGCTAAGATCGATATGAATAATCGTAATAATGTTCAAGGAAATCGAATATTATAAGATAGCTTCACTAGATATACATTTTTATTGTACATAAGCTAATATCTAAATTATAACAATTCGCAAATTGTTATCGATAATGAATGTCAGTTATTGATGACGTCCGTAATTTATTACTCACGTTTATTTAAACGAGCAGTTTACAGATAACCCAATGTACCATATTTATCAAATTATCTCCGATGGTCGCTTATTTAAAAATGGAACAATAACAAAAATTCAAGTGGAGTAGTGATTAATAAGTAGTTATTTTAGCGTTAGTTACTAATAATTAGCTGATTATTAATTTTTTAGCATTAGAACACGTAACTATTTGATAAGCAGTTGCTCTTAACAACAGTCCGGGCACGGAGCCGCACGACGTAGTCGCGGATGGATCGCGGTTTGTAGGTGGAGGGAAGGAACCGCGCACGCGAGACCAGCTGGCATACGCTTGCGTTCGATTCGAATGCGCGCATGTAGTATATCTCGAGCGCTCTCCCGTGCGAATAGTCATACCGTGTGCGTGTTGCTTTGTTGTCGCGCTCCGTTTTTGTTTTTGATAATTGTAGCAGATTAATGGACGATACGAGAGCGCATAAGATGTGCAAAACGTTCCATCGCCCAGCCACAATCACTGTGCTCGCGGCGGTCAACACTAGCTGCTGCTGCGGAACTAGTCAGCTGAAGAAGGAAGTGCAACATCGTCGTCGGAGCGCTGCTTTTGGCGAACGACAGTTGCGCGCGTGCTGCAATAATATCGAAGAAGAGTAGCACACAGCGCAGTGTGCAATTGCGAGAAAACAGACACACGTTCTGAATCTTTGTGCACGATGTATTGTTACATTAGCCAGGCGAACGCTGTCATCCTTGAGGAGCAGGTCGACCCCAAGGCCTTTGGCCAGGAGTGCTTGCAGCGGGTAAGGATTTTTCTCCTTTTTTTTCAATTCACTCACGTGCGCATCAAATCAATTGTTGTAGGAGCATTCTCATTATCACTTGGCGGCGGCGGCGGCTGCTGCTGCTATCACTTCTTCTTATGTTCGCCGAGCGAATCGATACGCGCGATGACGCGAATTAAGCGCGCATAGTAGTAGGTTCTGTCGCTGACGAGAAATTCAATTGCCACTATCAGAGAGGGTCATCTCATCCGGTGCACTATCATAAATTCGTACACACGGTTAACGCATTTAACATTAAACTATTTTCAACACATAGTTTAAGCTTACATTATTGCGTTTTAGAACGTTGCGCGGCTGTAACTTAACGTTTTTATGTATGTAGATAAGAGCGTAACCACAATATGCAATTTTCCAATTACAATTCAATGTGTAATTGCCGCACGTGAAGAGAAAATTACATATAATCAGTTTGCAGATTAATTATATTGTCGCTTGCACATAGGTAGTACCTGTGCGCGCAAAATGATTTAAGAGATACACGCGGAACGCGTGCAAGTATTTACATCCAGTAAGTCATTGACATAGTGATAATGCGCATTACATATTTATTTACTTAAGTATCTCTCCCCGTATAGTGCGTATTTCACACAAAAACGCTTGATTAATATACGCATTGTGAATATTATTGTTGTTTCGTGGTATCGCGCGCGTGAATTCGAATGCGTTTCGAATTCAAATCGATACGCGATTTGCATACTGTTTGTCACTGGATAAAGGCGCGTTGCCTAAATGCATAATTCGCATATGCAATGCATGTAAAAATACTTTTAATGAATACGATGATTGGTCAGCGAGCCGCGAATATAATAACACCAAAGTTAGAAAGTAAAATCCGACGTTTTTCACTTTTACGCTCGTTGCCAGGCGCTCTCCAATTACGTATGCATGGATATCATGTGTAATTAGAAGTGAATCAATTGCACTTGAACGCTGGACTATGTTGGACTAGCCATTCAAGGTCCTTCTCCATCTCGATAAGTGATGACGAAAGCGTCAACAGTATTTTTGCCAAGCAATGTTTTTTAGAGGCTCGATAATACTGAATATTTCATAAGCGGCCAATACTATTTTTAGCGCAAATATTCATGAACTTTAAGTTAAGGTGGTGCATGGTGGAACAAAGAAGCGGCCCAAGAAGCTGAAGCGTACGTGGACGTGCGCACGCTTCCTCCACGTGCTGAACGCGTGTGCATGAACCTGCAGCCGCGGACCGAACGCGGACACACGACTCACTTATTTGTTTATTTGCTGTGCGCTGAATGCGAATACAGTCACGCTTCAAAGTCCAGCTGCTAAGTATACTTTGTCGGAGCCGAGCGGAATCTCCATTTCAATGAGGCCCCCAGCAGCCGCAGTAGCAGCGACCGCTGCCATATGCATTTAACATCCAAAGGAGCGCATCAAAAGCGATGCAGGGGTTTGTGACATGTCGTTGAAATCGTCGTCGTCGAGTTACAGATTACACGTTCGTCGGAAATTTCGACCTGAGCGCATTTTATTAATAGAAAGGCACACAGTGCTGGGGCCAAGAGTCTATTCTCTAGCGCTTTGGCATTCGAATAAGTGTGCCGTGTCGCGGCGCGCGCGAGTACAGAGTACAAAGTACAAAGTCCACGAACAAAAATGTACATTAGCAGAGGAGGCCTACTGTGCTGTTATACATATTATTATTATTATTATGCCGCGCTGAGCAAGCGAAAAAGGACGTTTGCCAAACACCCACATGCGAATACAGTCATAGATTACAGGTGGACGCAATAATAGCTAGCAGACAATACATAGTTCATCACGCACATGCGGCGTGTAATGTTATCGTAGCATTTGGATATATAATTAGTCAGCATCGGTAAAGTTTGCGTTAAATGCGTGCGACAAACAATTCAAATAAAACAGTAGTTAGCGCGGCTGATATACAAATTGACAAATTATGTACAATCAACGCGGTCGGCAACGCATAAGCATAATGTTTGTATGAGTAAGGAAGGCTGTTGTACTTTGGACTTATTTTGGTTCGCACCGCATACACGTTTCAATCTATTGTTTAGCGCTATTGAAACGTACAAAAGCTTGACAGAGCATATGATACCATTCGATTTCATTGCATTGCGATTAAATGCAATACGCTTCTTGGCATGCAGCGCGCAATGTGTTTTCGTGCACGCGCACAGACGAAAACAAGGTAATAATTTATTTCCGACACACTTTGAGCCGTATGTCATTCACACACCGGCTTTATGCGTTTATTTACAATATGCAAATAGCAACAATGCTCGCAGTGGTGTTCAGATAGTGGGAAGTTAAAAAAGTGCAACGCGCACTTATAATGTGGGTATTTATAGAATTTGCGACGTAAAAAAAATGCGCAGATCATTTGTAAGAATATCGAATCTAAATAGCTCTTCGAGCACACATGTTGCAATATGCTTGTTGTTTTGCGATAGACGCGCGAATATGCATTAATAATATTTGTAAACACAACTTTATCTCGCTAAGATTGCGTAAAGTTGGCACTTATCGCTACATTACTAATTTGTTTACATTTTTTTGCGATAGGTGTGCGAGCGATTGGCAATCTCCAAAGAGTCAGACTACTTCGGATTGAAGTACATGAACGGCAAGCAAGAGTTGTGGTTGAATCTGCGCAATCCGATTGAGAAACAAATTGCGACTGGTCGCCATCATCATGGCTGGCCGCGCTTTATGCTGCGCGTTAAGTTCTGGGTGCCTCCGCACTTGCTGTTGCAAGAAAAGACAAGGTATTATTGGACAATTCGATTTGGAATTCGGAATTTAATCAATTTTCTTTGTTTCTTGTTTCTGCAGACATCAATTTTACTTGCACGCAAAATTAGATCTTATTGAGAAGCGGCTTATTGCGGCCGATTGGAATACGGTAGCCAAACTTATTGCGCTCATCGCACAGGCTGAAAATGGTGACTGTGCGTCTGCCACATCTTCGGCTAATATTTATCAGCCGTACATGAGCATTACAAAGCTGGAACCAGACGACCAACCTGGTGATCTGCTGCAGCGCATTGTCGCACAACATGCGTCGTTCAAGGGAATGAAGACTTCAACGGCTGAATATTGGCTGCTGCATCAAGTCGCATCCTTGGAGGGTTTTGGTCAAGAAATCTTCCAAGGACGCGCTGTGTGCGCAAATGGTGGAGGAGGTGCGGACATTATTCTTGGCGTAGGACCACATGGAATCTCAGTCTATGAAAATGACAAGGACAAGCAAGTGATTCCGTTCACAGCTATCCAGAATGCGAAGGCTATTAAGAAATGCTTCAAGCTGGCCTATATCGGTCAGGACAATGGGGTACATGTTCTGGAAATGAAGCTGGACAGCAATCACTGCGCTAGCAGTTTATATAGGGCTATCACAGAGAAACATGCGTTCTATAGCTGCGAAACTGTGCGCAGTGCGGTAACTTCGCAGTATGTGCGTGACCTCAAAGGTACTATTGTGTCCATCTTCAATGAGGATTCGTCGCTTGGAAAGAATTACGTATTTGATATTCGACGCACCTGCAGAGAAGTGTATGACGATGCGAGACGTGCTCTCTACGCAGAAAGTTTAGCGACGATTCCTGCCAGCCGAGGTGATGCGGATGATAATCGAGGCGGTGTTTGTCACGGAAGCAACTGCAAGGTACTTGGTTTGGTTCCTTATGATTTTTAATAGGTTATTAATTTCTTCTTTGTTTTACAGGACTCCCAAACACTCGCCCGATTGTTGGACGCAATGACATGTCGCATATGCATGGATGCACCAATTGACACGCTTCTTCAACCCTGCAGACATGCCGTTACATGCTTACGATGCGCGCAGCAATGTGAACGTTGTCCGTTTTGTCGTGCTGACATCAGCGAGGCTCAAAAATTCTACTACAACGGCGAATTTGAAGCGGCTCTAGCTGCCACACAATAATTGTATACTTCCAAGTTGCTAAAGGCGCATACTCTACATTCATAAGTTATGTAGTGCGGCGAGATCTCTAATCATTTGTTTTCGTTATTTTTGACGCGCATTACACTTAAGATTAGCGTACGAATTCGTATTTTTCTGACTATATAGTCTGTATAGTCATCTTATCAATGCAATGTATTTTAAGTTTTGCTAGAATAGTTAGTATTTGCTCTGAGAGCAAGCGTCTTAATTGACGTTTCATCTTTACGTTTCGATTACTATTGGTGATATCTAGATATAGGATAGACACAAACATATTATATATTCATATGCAGATAAATCTATACTTATATATATTTATAGATGAAAAATAAGGACAGAACAACAATTTGTTATTCTGAATGTGATATTTTCGTTAAGTGTTTCTATTATAACTCAGTATAGAAATTGTATTATAAATATTTGATTTGCATGATGGTTATTTGCCTTATCGCATTTCCAAATTTATATTTACAAATGGACCAAGTAGTCATTGATTGCACTTAATTATTGATTGTTAGAAAGCCTGTATCAATTAAAACAAATGAATCATTAAAAGAGCTCGTGCGTTTTAATTCGGCAAAGTTTCAACGTACATTGAATTATTTAAAGCGCCAGTAATTTTAAACGGAGAATCAATTATATGCAACTCTATCGGCACCTGTTCGTCCACTAAGTATTTGCAATCATTCAATCTAAAATAATATTTTCCATATAAATTTAATTCAATGAGAAAATGTTCTAATCCTGTAGAACGTCTACTCAGCTAAAAATAATCTAATTTGCAATAGTTTAACATTATTCGCACTTGTTCGCACTCAGGGTTATGGTTCGGGCGTTGTTGGTATCACTGGTCGCCAGCATTGTTCAGCTCGCGCAATATGGCCGCAGTCACTAGCCTGTCGAGTCGAAAGTGTCATGAAAAATGAAAACGTAAATAATTTTTAACGAATACGGTTATAAATTCGTGCCGTGCGTATTCTTAAGTGTTGACTCATTGATCGGGCTACCGTGTAGTGCTGTGAATCGGAGTGTATGTGGCGTTGTGAGGAATCGTTTCACATGAATGCGTGTGCGTGTAGGGACTATCGCCATAACCAAGGAGGAAAACTATGCTGTTCCAACTTCATTCATGTAATCACAATGTGAAAGACGTCCGCAGCCCCAACGTCGCCGACTAGATGTGTTGGGGAAGCGCGAGGGTGGCACAGTGCGTTGATTGCTGCCGTCAAAGAACTTAACCCTATCAAGAGTCCGAATGCATTCGTGTATGGTGGCTGCGTATCGTCGAAACTGACGAGTAAGTTGCGGATTGTTTGCATAGTGTTCGAGCTGGTGGTGAGCGAGGACACCTTGTTTGCGTGGCTCCATGTTCTTTCAGCTGTTGAGTGCATGTAGTCGGTGCGACTCATGTCTGCAGGCCGCAACAGCTGTTCTGCGGCGTCACATTGCTTATAATATATCTACGCCGGGGTGACCTAATTAGAAATTGTTTACATGTATGATTCGGGCGTTCGCAGAGCGCAATACAGACGATGCCGCAAGAGAAATCGTCGAAGGACGCCACCGACAGATACTACAAGTGCGATGACGTCGTCCAACAACATCCGCAGCAGCAACAGCACGTGTGCTTCGTGTGCGGCAACCGTGGTCATCCTCACACGTACTGGTTGCACACCCGTGCGCCCACGGGGAAGCCACGCGAACCGTACTTCCCGTTCCTCGAGTCCCACGAGCCGCCAAACGGCTACGTGGTACCGGCGGCGAAGAGCGCCGACGTAGCTGTTGTACCGGCGTGCAATCTCTGCTACAACCTGCTGATCCAGCAATGGGAGGCCTACGAACGTGCTGGCCGCCCGCACGCCGAGCGCCTGTACTGGCTGAAGCGCGTCGATAACGGCCCATACACTGGAGCCGACATGGGCATGCAAGGCGAATACGCCGCACAGGTGCTTGGCCTGAACAGCGATAGCAATCACAGCAACGCCGTCAACTATGCATCCAGCAATTGCCGCCCACCAAGCCGGCGCGAGAACAACGATGGAGGAACCGTTGTCTCCTACCAACGGTACAAGGCGTCGCCCCGTCCCTCGCTGGTGAGTAGTGTCAATCAGCCGTAGCTGGCTTATCGCATGTTTGTTTACTCGAGCGAGACAAATGTGAAAAAGTGGCCGGTTGCAAAGGGTCAGCTCTGATAACGACGACACGCTTTGCAGGTTTCGACGACGGAGCGCGACGAGAAAGATGCGCCCTCAGAGGCGCTAGATTTGCGCAATTCGAGCAGCCGCAGCTCGCCCGTACAGTCGCAGCAGCGCACGACGCCCGTGCATATCTATCACAGTCAAAATTCGAACTCGTCAACCGGTACCGACATTCTGGACCTCAGCATGCCAGACAAGAATTCGGTAACCGAGGTCTGCTACGTCTGCGGCGACGAGTTTAAGCGCGGTAGCCTAAGTTACATCGCCGCCAAGCCGCTGCAAGAAACGCCAGTAACGCCGTTCTTCCCCAGCCTCATGCTGCATCCGCGGCCCTCACGTTCGCGTCCGATGGATTCGAGTGGTAAAGTGGCCGCGTGCACCGAATGCCAACACCACCTCGTTAAGCAGTGGCACACGTTCCAGGCGCAAGGTGTACCACACTACGAGCGTAACTATACGCTACGAAAACGACAGGCACCTGCTATTGATACCACCACGTTCATTTGCTACACGTGTGCGCTTGAGTATCCGAGCAGTAGCATTCGACTGCTTTACTGCTGCCCCAACCCTGAGAAAGAACCGTACTTCCCGTTCATTCAAACGTTGAAGCCACCGCCTGGTGCTAGCCCTATCAGTCCGCAAGGTATGGTGCAGGTGTGTTCCATATGCTATAAGTCGATTCCGCAAAAACATCAAGTGTTTGGAGAGCCAAATGCGGCCACCAATAATCATCATACGTCGGCGGAAGCGCATCATGCCGCGCTACATCATTATCAGGTATTCAATAGCAACTCGAATCGACCTGGCACCGTCAAGTCGCCGGCGAATAGCGCTGGCAGTGATGTGCGCTACAAGCCCTATGATGTTGGAAAAGCCGCTATTGTGACCTCAAAGAAGAAACAAGCTGCAAATGAGCTGCGTATGCAGGCCAAAATCACGCGCACCTCATCCCCCGTCGCTGGGGAACAAGTGAACGGTGGCAGTACAGCGAGCGGTGCCGCGAGCAGTAGCAGTAGCGGCGACAATTATCGCTGCTACATTTGCGCTGGACTCTTTCCGCATACGCAAATGGAATGGCTGAGCACGAGTCCCGAGGGCATGAACTCGCACGCCATGCATTTTCCAATCCTGCGTACGGTCGCCCGCACCTCGGAGAACACGTGCATGGATTCGCACGGACGTGTCCTCAGCTGTGGCAAGTGCGTCATGTACTTGGCCGCACAGTGGGAGACACTGGAGAATGAGCGCGTGCCGCTGGAGCGTCGCAGGTGAATTGATACTATTCACATTCGTTGATCGGGACAATATTGAATGATTCATTTGTTCGCAGGTACGAAATTCCAGCGCCGATCAACGATGCGCTTGGGAATTCGAATGGCGATCGATGCATTACCACACCTCCAGACAATAATCCTTCCGGAAGTAGTATCTATTGCTTCATGTGCGGCTTCCACTCTGAATTAACGCTGGCGAGGGTGGTTTACAGTCGACCGCAAGGTACGCAAACCCATCAGCTGCTCATAATTCGTATTGAAATTGCCTCATTGATGATGTTGTTTCAGGTCGAAATGCACCGTATTTTCCATCATTGCTGCAGCATAAGTCGCCTGCGAACGCCGAACAACTTCGCGATAATGGCTCGGCATTAGTGTGCACATTTTGTTATCATAGTCTTGTCAGTCAGTACCGACGATATGAAGCGCAAGCTTCCGCGCCTGCAGCCGATCGCCGCGAGTATAACACCCACAATTTTTGTTGCTACGTTTGTGGTATTACGACATACCGCAAACGAGTGCGTGCACTTCAAATCAAGGTAATGCTTTCGCGCTTTGTTGGAATTTATTTCATAATAGTCGTGACTTGTTTGTAGGACTTTCCATTTTTAAAATTCCATCCGCAACCGGAAAATTCACTTCTGCTTGAGAACGGGGACTTTGCTGTCGTTTGCCTCGACTGCTACGAAACCCTTCGCACGCAGAGCCTCGAGTATGAGCGTTGGGGCCTACCTGTGGATAAGCGGCAATACAATTGGATTACGCAGCCACCGCCGCCCGAAGACAGCCCAGAGGCGACTATTGCGCGCTTGCCAAGTGGCCAACGCAGTGATAAAGTGGTAATATATTGTATTCCCACTGAGGGATATTTCGTTCTTATTCGAGTTTCATTTCGATCTGCAGGTGCCTCAAACGTTTGTTACCCGTCCCGTGCGAAAGAACTGCTCGCCCAAGTCATCCGAGCGTAAAGTCACCACTGCCATATCAGCATCGTCCACGAAACCGGAAAGCGGTGAGTCGAATTTCTTATCATTAAGTTAGATCCCGATGGGGGTGGCAACATAGGTCGTCTCGTTGATACGAGGGGTCGCTTTGCGCTTTATAGACTTATAAGGGTGTCGTGTGGAAGCAGGAATTGCGTGGGTGCGGCGCAAATGGGGGAGAGCGAGCGAGGACGCAGAGATGTTACACGTTTGTGAAACCACCCCCTCAGTCTGGCGCACAAATACATATGCACCTGTCGTTGCCGTACATCAGTGCGGTGGTGGCTGGCATTATTGTCAGAGTGGACACGGCGCGATTTCCTGATTGCACACATACGAAGCGCGAATTATTAGCCGGGTACACGCATTTGTTTCTCAATTGCACCTCAGAGCGCAAAACGGCGAATAGCGTGCTGATTTGCAGGGCGGACTCGCTTTTAATTAACAATTGATTTTTGTGCGTGCGTTGGCGACAGACACACCGTCATCGCGCATCATATTTCAAGCAAAGCCAAACATAATAGATGGACGCTGTTTCGATTGCAATGGGAGTGATTTAGGCGCGCGCTCAATAAAAAATATCCGACTGATTGCGACTTCACCACTCAATCAAAGCACTCTTGTGCGCGCACAATGGATTTTAAATATCCCAACACGCTCCCGACATATCAGCCGCCGCATCCGTATTATCAGACGCCACATGGTAAGAGGATATATTTAAGATTGAAGTTAGGCAATTGTAAGAAGGAAGCGCAATGTCTGAATGAATGAGCGCGAGTATATTTTGCACGTTCCCAATCACGCGACGATAGTGGTGAATCGCAAACAAGACTGCGAAAACTTGGATGAAATCATTTACACGACCGCGCGCGCGCGAGAGATGTCGGGTGTTTATTTACAAATGCATTTCACCCATGCCTTGGCCTTTCAACTTGACCCGCCGACGCTTATACCCCAACGCGATGACCTGCCACACTGGCCTCTGGTCACCTCTCATCACCTCGTCACCTTTGCGGTCGCTCATTTTATGACCTCTTCCACTGTGTAATTACATGACGGATGATAACATATTACGCACACCCACACGTTGATCGTTGAGCGAGTGCTTAAAGCGTACATATTTTAGGTACACCATCCACATCCAAGGTGCAATTGCAAACCACAACGAACGGCAGCAATCTGAGCAGTTGCAAACTTGCGCGCACATCTGGCTCGGGCGCAGCCACTACGTCGTCCGCTTCAGCAGGACATTCCTTTGCAGCCGCTCTTCGGAACTTAGCGCAGCAATCACTTCCCGGAAGCGTAGAGCATGCCACGACACGTGAAGCTGGTCCTTCCTCAGGTAGTGGACAACACGGCAGTACAGCGCTGGCATACATGGTTGATTTGATTGATTTTTAATTATTGCAGGCAACGAGAAGTGCGCGCCTGCACGCGGCGAAAGTGCGGTGACACGGCTCTCTGGCGTTACGTCAATTGCACCCGAGCGCTATCCAGACTTACGTAGCGGGTTTCAACCGTATCGTGCAGAGGAACGCATTCCTTCGCTGCCGGTTGCACCACTGGAAGCAGTGCCTGGTTACGGATATCCCGCGTATCCGCCGTTGAATCTCGTTGAAGAGCAGTTGTACCTGGAGCGTATGGGAATGCTGCGACCGCCGTGGGCCGCACCCATTGGTGGTCACCCGTACCTGCCGTACATGCTTCCTGGCGTTGGCGTTAGCAGTGCCATACCGTTCTATATGAACGAGCGGTTGAAACTCGAAGAGGAGCATCGGCAACGGTTGGCAGCGTCACGCAAAGAAGAACAGGCGGAGCGCGATTTGATCGAGCAGCACCATCAGCAGCAGCAGCAGCATCACCAAAGAGAACGCGAGCTTCGCGAGAAGGAGCGCGCTCACCATCATCATCGCGATAAGGCTGCTGGGTTGGCGCGCGTAGCGCCGCAACCACCACCACCGCCTCTAATGTTACCAATTCTCGGACCCATGTTACCACCGCCGAAGGACCTCTACGCATCACCTTACCTTTCGGCGCCTACACGCACCTCTCTTGCGCCTTCTCTGCCCACCGCCTATCCGACAATACCTCGGTCTAGTCCGTCGCTGCAACGACATTCTCCACACTCGCTCACCTTGCCGCCGAATAGTGCGTATTCGCTGAACCTGTCGCAGCCGCGTCAAAGCCCCATTCTACAGCCGTCCGGCCCGCTGATCAACAATCTGCCAAATCGCGTGTCGCCCAAGCCAAGCCCGAAACCGAATCATGCACCGAGTCCGGTCGGTTTGATCGTGGGATCCGAGTCCATGAACAATAATACACTGGCTGTACCAATGCCATTGGCGAGGACACCCACACCTACGACCACATTATCCGCACCTATGCCATCGGTTGCTGCGGTCGTCTCCAAGGTACCCACATTGGCCGGTGATGGAGGAATGAATGGCGGTGGTGGTTATCCAACCGTCGTTTCGGCGGCCAACGAACCTACCCGAGATAGCAGCGAAAATGCCTGACAGATCCCCGTTGCTGCTTCATGTTCACCGTTGACCCCATGTAATGGTAACCAAACTTCCTTACATCATATCGCGCAATGTTCACTTCTCAAATTACGGCTTCAAATATTTCAGAGCGAATGGCTGCAATTGCATCTTCCACGCATCATACAGCGCTATCAGCAAAGAGCCGGTTGTACAGCATCGATGCTTTAATTGTAAAGACCGCCGGCAACAAATGCAACGGAACGCGAAAAGACGATAACGAAATGGATACGATAGTTACAAGCATACCACAAATGACGGCAAAACCATCGCAGTCGGTGGCGGTATCCAAAACCGTTTGCGACGTCTATCGCAGTAACAACAACGAGCGCATTTCTGAAATGTATGCGAAGCACGCTTCGACACCACTTCGGGTCGTCGAACAGCAAACGCACAGTCCGCAATTACCAGCGCCGTCGCCAAATTATCCTGTGCAGAGTCAGATCGCCCAGCAGCATGTCGCGCAAGTACCAAATACGAATGTTCCTATAAACGCAAGTAATTTAGCTTACAATAATAATCTTCTACATAATTGTGCACCTCAAGTTGCTAGTCAGTCACTTATAAAAGAGTGTGATACGAACGCGAAGCCCCTGGCACATTTGAATGGCGATTGCAGTGCACAGGAAAACAACAATAACACGCTGTTCGAGTACGTGCCCAACGGCGGTACCATTGCTGCCGCCACCTTCAACTTGAACCACGTTAAGAAAGAGGAAGAAGTTACAGTGGAGGAAAGTCATGCGAATGATAGAGTGCCGGATGTCCAACCTAAAAATATCTCATGTGCCAATATTGAAAGCTTAACGATTCCAGCTCTACCGCAATCAACAATTATATCGATGACTACAGACGAGACGAGTAATAAATTGACGAAAAATACGCCATGTGCCACCACGCCACATCCTTCGATGGGGTTTGTATTGAATATACCAGAAGCCTCATCTTGGGATACACATCTACGAAGTAAGATTGATTTGGCGGCCAAGCGACGTCAGACACGCCGTGAATTGCGCTCAAAACAAAACGGCAAGCACATAAAAGGCGCACAGGAGACGCGCACTTGTCGAAGTGCTTCAGAAGCGCAATCCGCATTTGAATTTGGCATTAAAGTATACGGATATTCAGACACATCCAGTTCCAGTAGCGACGGCGAAGATGATGATTGGAGTAGTGACGATGACTCGCTACTGAACGATAGTCATTCCGTTGATGTTGGTCTCGACTTGTGGATATTGTCCAGGCAAAAAGGAATGAGAGTCCGATGTAATGAAGACAATGGTCAAATAGAATTTTTAAATATATTTGGTCTGACAACGCATTGGACTAAAAACGGTTTGTTGTGTTGAATTTTGAGAAGAAACAATAGTAAATCTGTAGTTTCGTATAATTTTGTAGAAATTGAATTGAAGAAATTGGAACGACGAAAATGGATGCCAAATCATCTGGAATTGGACGACGGTGCCATTGACTATTGGGACAAGGACGACCACAACCCGAGAACTGATAGATTAATTATAGATTTGCCAGTGCCTTCTTCAAAATCATCGTCGTCGTCGTTGTCGCATAATCAGTCGAATGGAGTGCTGAACGCTCCATTCAAAGATGGTTTTCTATACGGTCTGGGCTTGAAAGGTGTTTCCCTGCAGCAGCGTCAAGGTTTGTTTTGTGCTATTTGTCCAAATATTGAATTTCTAGTCTAATAATACTTTATAGAACTGGAGGCAAATTGGATTCACGTGGTTCGCAATCGCATGAAACGATCCTGCACAACTGAACGTGCATCGCTAAACAATTACTACCTGCAATTTTATGACAAGTTGCGTGAAACTTTGCCGTCGCCACCACCACCAAGTAGTAGCACGGAGCAGCGGCAAGAACTTCACAGAAGTAACAGTGGAAATATAATTCTAACTGTTCCTCAAATTCCACTTGCAAGTATTCGAAACAGCAATTATCCCATTGGAGTGCGTGCAAATGGCAGTGAATGCATTACAACCAATGTGCTCACGACTATTCCGCATGCGACTCTTTACGTAAATGACCAAACGGGAAGCGTACAATCGGAAATTCAGCAGCCAGCCGGTGAGACTTCAATGGTTGAGGGTGGTATTGATCGGAAAGTGAATTTATCATGGCATGGCGTTGATGAGATTATGGCCTGTTACACGCGCTATTCGAAAGGTAGCTACTGTTGAATTTTAGTTGACTTCTGGCTTATTGACTTCTGGAATTGTTGCAGAGCGAGAGGTCGAGATTGCTCGCCTAAAACGCAAGTGCTTCGCACAGCAGCAGATACTGAGCCAGCGACAGAACGAAGCGAGACTATTAGAGACACGCCGCACCGATTTGCAAAAAACGAGCGCATTGTGTGGCCAGAAGCGTATTAAGTTAGAGGAGAGCATTGAGCGTTTGTCAAAGATGTTGCGCGACTTTACAAACAACGCGTCGAACAGATAGCATACGACAAATCTGGGCGTATTCATATGACATAAGTATTATCAAATCGCAGATTTTTTACATGTATATCTAGTGCTAATTAATAATTTAGATGGGTACACTCGAAATTTATTCTCGTTTTTTATACAATTGCTATATTCGAAGCAAACGACGAACTGCGACGACGGACTAGTACATTGCTGACGTTGATCATGATTCACCTATCACGTCTAACGAGTTTATTCGGAGGGGCGAAAATAACGTGACTGAAACAATTTCCATTTTAGGATTTATTTCAAATAATTTACAAATTCGAATGACAATTCCCCATTACAGAAATGCGGCCAACGCATGCATAGGAAAAGCGCGCGCGCGAGGGCGAGAAAGCATATTTTACTATTAATTAATTTCCTATAGGTAGAAATGGTAGAATAATCGTATATTTTACGTTGACACATACATTATTATATATATTCGACATTTACATATACAGCAGCCACGCAGAAACAGTTTAATTTTTTATCTTTTACGGGTGATTAGATTGTAGATAATATGTATATATTATATATATATTATGAGTGGTGTTCACTAATTCTGTGATAAATCTTTTAAAATGCAAAACAAGCAAACAAAATGTTGCATTATTGAAGCATGATGGATGAGTAATGCAAACAAGTATCTCTCATCAGTTGAGAGAATAAAAATCGATGATTTCTCGCAATGAAATTCAAACAAATAATAATAGTTGTCAACAACTATTACTTACTTGCTAATAATTGATTAATGTAAGTGTTACAAGAAACCATTAGATGTGGATCAAATGAACACGTGAGATGATGCGACTTGTTAATGATAGGGAGTGAATGATATGCATGCACACTTTGTAATATATAAATCTATTAAGTAAGCCAAGAAAGAAGCGCGGATACACAGCGAACGAGTGAGGAAAAGAGCGAAACAAAACGACTTAAATAAATGTACACAAGCAAAAAATTAACTAATTGAGTGTGTTGTTATTGAGGACTTTAATTCTGGTGTGTATGCTACAAGTCCTCCCTTAAGATCCAATAATTTCCCAAAGCAGCTGAGAACATTCTGCATTGTCAAGGCTCAAATTCATTAATCTAGAACCCTTTAATCTGAGGTAATTTTACTTAAGGTATTATTGAGATAGTGTAATTTCATTGCAAATGCAGCTAGCTAATGCTTGTAACAAGTTTGTTGCTGTAGCCTTAGCAGTCCAAGAAATTGGCAGCCATCAGTAGCTCCAGAGCAATTTCAGGAGCTATTGGAAACTCTGGTATTTCTGTGGAGCTGTTTGTATAGCGCACTTTATAGGTAAAATACATGCAGACTTTCTGTAACACATGTGACCTGGAATAAGGGGATTAACACTGTTGTATAAACAATCTTGTGCTTGTTCACTTACGGAATTTCACGGAAATTTACTTGATTTAGTTCGTTTTCTGCAAATTGGCCGGGTCCACTTAACATAGCTTTGATGGTTCCTGAAGTAAGGGCATGTTCTCGCTTGACAATAAACTCATGACCATCAGATGAGATAAGTTTCACATACATGGCATCTGGGCCCTCACAACCGCCATAAACACGCTGTTCTGCCTTTCCGGCCACAATGGTCTCATCAATTTCGCCCATGCTGGTCATTATTACGTCTGGAAAACGAAAAAATGATAACAACACAGCATATACATTGAACATACATAACCTTAACAAATGTTAACAAATTATGTTGACTAATGTATTTTGCTTACCAATGAGGTTGAAGGCAAAAAAGGATGTGGTTTAGGAGTTGCAGAACACGAAATGTTTACTTCGGGAGATCCACTGTGCAACTCCTGATGAAGTTTGCAGAAACGCAGACGAACACCCAAATAATACCCTTTTAGTTAAAGTTGTCGCCAGCAGGAGCGTGAGTGGCGAGCGCCAAGCTGTCAGTTGAAGTAGCCTGCCTGCACCTGCGTTTGTTTGGTGCGATTATAATTGCCGGGAATGAAGGAATAAAGTGGGTATTAAGAAACTATCCAGTGTGATTTAATAATAATGGGGAATAGTATGGACATACGAGCAGGACATAATAGGAATGTGTTTGATCAACTGCAGAAACCATTCAAGTGATTACAAAAGTTTTCAACTCATTTTAACCTATGTTTAGCCAGTATATTTCATTTCAATTTTACATAAATTAATAATACATTTAAAGAATTAAATGGGTAATTATTATTATCCATAGTTCACAAGTCAAATCCGCAAGACATACAAATTATCATATACAATTTCAAACATTAGTCAAATTCTTTGCAGTCCAAGATGCAAGTCATCATAATTGCAATAATCAAGTAATCTCAGAATATTTGCCAATAAGACATCCCTGCCGCTGGGTATGCACTTGATGGGTATCTCATGCAGTAATCCTCATTGCAATCATCGGTTGATTGCAAATTCAATGGGAGTGAATTTGTTGCATTTCAACTGGTCACTGGGGTGAGATTCATCTTGGCAATTTCACTATTGGTGAAGGACTGGCATCAATTGTACACTCATAGAAGTCAGCCAACGTCTGCTCATTAGCTGTTAAAGGTGGATTATCGTAATTCGAATCCGACCATGGTAGACTTAAATCTCTGGTAATTACTGCGCATTGACAACCTTTTGTTTTGATTGCACTTCCGCAAAACTCAGCTAATTTATCGCTATTGTCAACCTGTAACAAACAAACAAACGCAGATAAGCATACGTGGTATGTATTAGTTATAATAACAACAATAATCAAAAATGCAACGCATATTTACGACAAATTGTGCAATAACACCTACCGTTATAACTGGGATGTAATTTTCGTAGCAAAACGCCTGCAAGAGGACCGTCTGTAGATGTGCTGTGGCATCTCCAGGTTGGGTCTCAGCAAGAAGACAGAGGACTGAATCTTCTGGAGCTTTCTCGAGACACGCAATTGAAGGTACTAAGCCATAGATGAGACGGTTATCCTGGCGAGCCGTATCCAAAACGCTGGCGAGTATCCTTCCAAGCGGCACACGTTCATCACAAACATTGCCGGGACACACTTTTGATAGACACATTTTGGTAACGTACTTTTTTGATCGTTTTCTTGATTTCACTTTAAACACTGCGCTGTTTATATTGTTTGTTATGGCACTCACGTTTAAGCTTGCGATGTGTGCAATGTTGTGTAATTCACAGTAAGCACCGACTACGCAAAGCTGATGTACGAAAGTTGCTAGACCACGTTCCGAACGACGAATGAAAGTTGAATGACGCAAACAGCGCATGTTGAGTCGCTTTTATACACGGTGGAAGTATTGTGAACTTAGGGGGGGATTCTCTGTATACGCGCTCGTACTGCAAACAGTCCGCTGACGCATTCCAGGAATCCCCATTGCCGGGAAGCAGGCAATCATGCAGCATCTCGGACTATCTCGTCTCGTGCCAACCTGTGCAACCGTTTCGGCGGCATGCTAAAGCATGTTTAAACACGTTCGGCCGCCGTTCGCGATTTGGCACGAACCAGTTCCATGAATGAAAGAGATTTGAAAATTTTATTCGGTTTATTTTCCGCGAAGGTCGCTGTGCCCGCGAAAAAGACGCACTTACGTTCAGGGAAAGCGCGATGCTAGCTGGTGCCAAAAACGAAAATAACAACTAATGATCAATGCTTTTTTCCATAGCAATTCGTATAAATGAAACGAGATTATTCGTTGAAATTTAAATTTCGGAATAAAAAGCCACAAAGCCCATAATTGTTGATTTCAACATGGAGCACCGGTTATTATCATACGGACTTGTAATCTATCGACTACATTTTTGATATAAGTACTCAATATTCAAGTCGTTTCGCAATGTAAATATTTATGTCTATCTATTACCGCTTATCGCATCGATTATAATACTTTGAAGGAGTTTGCATTGAGAAAAATTGAATTCTGGATAAATTGAAGATGGCCTGGGAAATTGCGCTTCTTCGTACTCCGCATAAATTTCATAATAATTGAATGCGTTGTCGTGTGCGCGCGGGGTGAATGCTTTCCACGAAACTCTCATTTCCCTTTTCCATACATTGCAATCGCGTGATAGCGATAGTTAACCGGTACTCGCGCACGGTTGAAATTCAGAGTAAGATGGACTTGAATGTTTATGTAGGTCATATTGTAGTAAGTGTTACATGTGTGCGTGTAGAGTCACGCTGAAATCATAAATCGATAAATAGGATCAGCGAATGGATGGAACCGAATGAAATTTGAGCGCCTAGCCACTACGGCTGCCACCACTTGGCACTTGCCGCCCACAACACGTGATTACTTGCCCCGTTCCGCGAATTTCCTGCGGCGCACAACCACGTGAATTAAACACGTAATGTGACCGTCGAAGGCGGCGGCGACGGCGGACAAATTCCAAATACCGTAGCGCGTAACCTTTAGCATTTCATTTCGCCTTGCCGCCATTGTTTTTTGAGTTTTTGTTTTTGTTTGGAGCAGGAAAAGTTTTAAGGAGCGGAATATTCGTTAAGCGATTGACGATAGATTAGATTTCCCTCTGGGCGCAAATGGAAATTTACGTACATATCTTTTAACGGCGCATCGAATACCAACATATTTTCTTTTCAAACAATTAAATATTGGTTGAATGCGCGACGAGCGCGGTATTATTCCACTAATGCGCTCCGAAGCAATAGCAGGCGACTACACTGGTTGCTTATCTTCTTTGCTGTCTTGTATTCTACTCGCAAACGAGACGAATTGATTGAGTCTAATTATCAAAGACTTGTAAATATTTTGTAAAACTTGTTAGTGCATGGAAGGCCAAAAACAAACGCACACGCACGCAGGTATAGGATGCATTAGTCACATAATAAGTTTGTTGCTCGTTATTAGGCGCGCTAATGTGAATTTAATTTCATGAACATTTTTATGATATGCACAGTGCATTTACCTGATGATGCTTAGTTACATACAACTTAATACTATTGTATTGTAATGTTGTTGTTGATAAGAAAGATAATAGTAGCGAACTGGTAGCATACCAATCTTTCTTCAAATCTTCAAATTTATTGCTAATATTGCTCGGCAAATAATATTATGAAATACGTGTTTTGACTTATAACGTGCGCACGCTATTTGGGTTAACGGGCTTTTGATCTGAATGCAGCGTATTGAGGGAATTCCCAGCCAACTCTCACTTCTCTCAAGCGGATAGAGTTCTTTACGAAGAATTTAACGCAATCGGAATTTAATGTAATACGTGCTAATTTGCATGAATCCTGTCTGAATGAATATTAGTACAATACAAGGTCTGGTACTGTACCTACGGTAATTTTTAAAAGGCAAAATTCAACAACCAATTATGACTCAACTATTTATTTATTTTACCGTAATGATATGTGCAATTTACACATGAATGGATCCAAGTAATAACAATCACATAAAGTTGAAAATCAGGTAAGTGATCAGTTATATTGTTGTAAGTTTAGTTAATTTCCAACACAGTTGGAAAGAAAGGAGTTATAATTTATTAAATACTTAAAATGTGGCCAAAAAATTCTTAGGAAAAGTCTAATAATACTTGTTTTATATTTGGAAAACCTGGCAAAAGGCGACTTGTAATAATAAACAAGGCATTGTTGGTTATTTGCGCCTTTAATGCTCACTTGGATGAAGCTAATTTATATTCCAAAAGGGGCTGACTTCGGATGTTATTTACCAAATGTTACAGTTTTTAACAACCACAAATTAATTGTCAGGGACAGGACAAAAATTGGAAGTTATGAAGTCTCAGTCTTATAATTTTGTTTAACATCGTGTGAAACACGGAAGTATTAGTTTCGATTTACAACGCCTGCAAGACTTGGTAGCTCAGTCGAACTGATGCTCCTTTGGGCATGGGGAAGTTGGGAGTTCGAATCATCCCGCGAGGTTGATTTTTTGAATAAAATAGCATCTTGTATGGCTTTGGTATTCAAGTAGAAATATTTGGAAAATAATTAATTGCAAGTCTTAAAGCTGAAGTCTCCCCAAGTTTATTTGTGGTGAAACGCGTCCCTCCTTAAGAATTATTACGTCACAAACTGGGGCTTGATGGTAACGAAATTCAGGAATGGGGAGGCAGTCCCAGGTCAGACTCCGTCCGAGCGGGTTGATCAGCCGGGGAGCGGAGCTTGGGGTGGGCCGTCACCTAAACAATCTTAACGTGTACGGACTTGAAAAAGTAAGAATAGAAACAATGCCCCTTAGGCTCTGCGAGTCTCATTGTCCAATACGTCCGTATTGCAAAGTCCACACGTGCCCCCTCACGCGGACAATAATTGAAAACATGCACTGGACTGGGGATCGAACCCGAGATACTTGATTCAGAACCCAGAGCCGTCCCAGCTAGGCTATTGAGTATATTTTTTGAAGGGGATTTACAAGCTTATATGAAGTAAAATTGATTTTGTAGCAATTTTATATATATATAGCCGTAACCACTTTTTGAGCCATGAAGGCTATCACGTCCTGATTTTTAATCTTTAACGGGAGGGTCTTAAATTTAAGAGTATGGCATTTATGAATTAATATGAATTTTATGAATTAATAATAATTTATATCTATTGTTTCAGTTATTCATAAACAAATTCTCAAAGAATTGAAAATAATAATATGAAACTTGGTGAGCGCAAGGCACATACACGCCTTAATTATAAATTATTACATACAAAATCTCGCATTATCAATTGCAGTTTATCAATAATTCGTAATTTATGTTTCTCAGTTATTTGTTGATAGTTCACTTCATTCGAGTAAAATCATCAAAGTGGACGAGTACTGAAAACTTGACGCATAGTCATTTCTTCTATATTATCAGACTTGATGAGGATAATTTAAATGTTTGATTTCTTCATAAATAAATCAATTAAATGGATTTTGTTTTTTTATCTTTAAGTTAAGAATTCACCGATTTATTTATGTTTTATTTACACTTTTTTTATTTTCAATCTAGTTAGAATTCCAAATAAATTTATTTAAATTTTATTCTATGCAACCCGTATTACAGCCACGTATTAATGTTTGCTTCTCATTTCTATGTTGCGTGGACGAGCTGGTTCGCTAGTGCGGTCTGCAGGGCTATATCACGCTTATGGGAAGTGTGTTTAGTACATGGTTCCCTCAGGGCGCAGCGCTCCAGTTTAAAATAATGAAATGCAGGCAATTCCTCTTACACCAACTGAACATGTATTGTAACATAAAACTATGTTGAGTTGCAATTCTGCTTACATGAGTCACT